>CAJVPI010000458.1:0-29636 GCA_910592345.1 Paraglomus brasilianum
GGGTTGACCCATATCAGAATTCGGAAATGGGTTGACCCGATTCGGAAGTGGGTCAAATTCAGAAATGGGTCAGAACAATTACACTGAACGCTTGCAGTACCCAGTGTTTATATCTTGAATTTGCACTTGCTCAGGAAATAATCTCTGGCATGAGCTATGTATTTGCAGTTTCGAATATCATCTTTACCTCCAATAATGTCGTTGCAGAGTAATGCTATCAGTAAAAGAGCATATAGGATTTTGTTTAAGAATCTCAGCTAATATCTGGGGCATTAACTATTAATTCTGCATCTGCACCTTTAATTTTTTTCTCAATATTCTTAATAGTACGAGAAACTTCTTTCCTAGCAACTTTGATGCCTTCTGCTAAATTAACTCGCAATTAGGCTACAAAGAATCTCGGGAAAATATTTGGCTGATAAGCATCTCTGATATTCAACTTCGATATAGGTTTCCACTGCTGGAGATAGATTAAGTGCATAACAATCGACAATTTTATCCCATTCACGCTGGCCTTTGATTGCTGTTGGTAAGTCTCCAGGTCTTAAAGCCGAAAGTTCAGCCCGAATGTGTTCCCGAAATTATCCTGCTAAGCGAAAATATTAATATGCATCACTGAATGCGTCTTGAAGACAACTCTGTGATGAAATCCTCCACGAACAATTGTCATTAATATTAATGTTAATGTTTTATTCATTTATTCATTAAATATCGCTTAATATTACGGCCATTCACGTTATTTAAGGTCCTTGATTCCTGTGTCAAGTGTATTGCTTCTGGCTGTTTTCCTCGCCAACATTTTTGATTTCTCAATATTTGGTGCTGTTACTTTACATTTGCCGAGCAACACAAGCATCACTTCTTCATCGGGTATACTCTTGATTAATTCCTTTTCTCTTGGCGTAATATCAGGGACATGGAGGAAGAAGTTTGTAGCAACCTTACATGCTATACCGATACAGAGACAGACAATTGGTGAGTCAGGTGCAACATTACATTTTGATCCTTCTATGTTAGTAAACAATATAAGTACCTTTTCCTTTCTTCATTGTCCCAGGAAGTAGCTTGACTTTATATTTATACTTCTGTAAGGCAGCGTACGGGGCACACACAGGAACAGCAAATTGCAGGATATCGTCTGCAAATGGAGTACCAGTCAATGTATCAAGTATTGTGAGATTATCCTGTAATATAAAATTGTAAGTACATTTCCTACACTTATAAATAAAATCAAGTCACGAACGCGCACTCACAGCCTCGCTGCCTTCCAAGAACGTAATATTTTCGTCCTTAAAAAGTTGACGAACTTCTTCTGCTTCTTGCAACTCTTCCACTGCTGCTTGGTTCTGTAATATAATGCGTTATACAAAGTTATTTAGCCATTCTACATCTTTACGCATGGAACTCGAAGACTCCGCCTTCAGGAGCTGCTCGACCAATTGATGTTTGTTCAATAAGTAACTTCATTCAAGTCCCCCCTTTTTTTGTACCTCTAGTGTATTCTCGCTAGTTTCACCCGTTTGTTCATGCTTAGGCCCTTTTCTCGCCGAATCTTTGCCAGTTTGTGAAGTAGCCTTACGTTCAGCATCTTTCCTTTCTTTTCTGCCCCTACTTTGGGGACCCCTATTAGACTATACAACGCATGGATATTATAACGTTGTCAGCGTATGAATTGTTAATAGTAATAACAATCTGATGAATGGCAAAATATGACATTGGTGACATACACCCAACAGCTCCATCCTCAGTTGTCTCTCTTCTTCGTCTTGATCCGCATATCTCTCTCTCATTTTCCGTAATCGACCTTTCTTACCGCGAACCGGCGGCTGTGGTGGGGTTGACTGCTAATTTGCGCAGAGAGCATGTTATGCGCAAGTGTGACACTGGTCAAAAAATATGTCATATTGAGATCTTTTTTTTTTACCTTAGTCTCCTGTATTGCCTTTCTACCTTTATTTTGGGAGGGGTCATCAACAAGGTCAGCAATAATCGTGGCAGTAGCATCTTCAGAGATTGGTCTGTTTTTTTGCTTTTTCATCATTCGCCTCTCTTTCGCTGTAATATATTGTTTTCGGGTCTATATATGCATTGAGGTAATAAAATGTGAGTTCATAAATTAGGCCACGAGAACAAATAAATAACAAAATTAATATTTTTTCAACCCTTGGTTGCTCAGTTCTTTCTCTCTCATCAAGGTCGTCGCCATACTCGTCAAGACTGTACTTCTCCCATGTACCAACAAGAGACGACCCCACGTTACTCTCGGAATCTCTTCTACTTTTCAGTTCGGTAGATGTATGGTCAGCCAGCTCAGTATTCGGTTTAGTTTCGTTGTCAACGGGTTGAACTGATGTTTCTGTCTCTTGACTGATAGTATCATCATCCAATATGGACAGATTATCTTCGCCATCATCTTAATTGAAATTATTACCGCAATAAAAAAGGATTAACAAATAGGATAGAAATTTATCATAATCGTTACGATATGACCTACCAATTTCACGGTTGTTCTCATCCTTGTTTTCTATCTCCGCCGCGTTCTGTAAACAATGCCATGAGTAAAAGTTTCTTATTCTTGCTCGCAGATTGCACAAAAAATCTTTTGATAATTGTCTATTCCCTCTCAACAACATACTTGGCTCAATTCGTTGTTTCCCATTTCTCTCTCTTCATCGTCATCGTCGGCAATCATTGGCCGTCTTTCGTGAAGATGATTGGCATAACTCTGCTCATCCAATCTAAACATGACTCCAAATCCATACGCCAATTGAACAGGCGGGAGAAAATTCTTCTTACCGCGAATCATGAATGAACCAGTGGTAAGATATTCCCCAGTTGGTGCAGTTTTTGATACCTTGCGATAGGAAAGAGCGTTATTATGTTGACGACCACATAAATAATCATAAGTTAAAATAGAAGAACATTAATATAGGTACCTGTTCAGCATGTACCCAATAGGCACTAGTAACAATTTTTGCATCCCAAGCTTTACTCATGCATACAGACATAACTCCTGCTTGGTAGAGCGTACTTGGAGGTATTGGCTGACCTTCGTGAGAATTCTTTATTATGACTGACGCGGCACCATGTAGGTCAGCGTGAACATAGACATCGCCTGTAACCAAAGTATTGCAAGTAAAAAAAAAGTGAACAACGTTGAGAACTTGGTTCACAATACTGCACCGAGTAAAGATAAGGTGGCCAAACTCGCCTTTTCGAAGATGTCTTTTTACTATCAACTCATTCTGTTGCATGTCCCGCCCAGCAATGACAAGATAATTTTCAGATGAGATGAACCACCAGAACTTCTCAAACCAGAAAGTTTTACGAATTTGCGTGATTGAAGCTGTTATTCTTGTTTCTCGGAGATCGTGTTGGATTTTTTTCTCCGCGCTTTTAAAAGCCTACAAAAAGTTTGAAAATAAATGACACTTCACATAACAAGGGAAAAAAAAAAGAGTCGTTTTCGTACCTTGTCAGCAGCAAGTAAAGTTTTTTCTTGTTTTGCAGCAGACTGTTTCATGACATTATAGTAACGTCTAGCATTCGCGAAAGCAGATAGATAGATGTCTACGTCAACTTCGGACGCCGCTTGTTTGCTGTCTTCCTCGTCAATTTCTTCATCCGAGTCCTGATATGTATCTTCTTCAGGCTCACTAAGGAATATTTCAGACCAGAGTAAGTATTGTAAGACAAATTTTAGAAAATTTCTTATAAGTACATACCCCAAAAGCAGGGTTATTTGATTCGATCCTAATTTCAGTCCTGTTATTATATTGGCAATAGGGTTGCCTTTATTCCTTTCTTCTTTTACCAGGTTCTCCAAATCCTTCCAATCCATAGATGATGCAATTGCCTGTCTGATTACCAATAATGCCTGATCCACAATATCGATATTTTGCTCAATGACCTTCGCTTTCCGCACGTTCTCTAATTGGGACCGTTCCAAACCCTGAACACGGCCAAATTGTTCTTGCCTAATAGTCTCTAATTTGTTCATGGCTAACTCTTCTTGAGCCCGCTGCTTAAGGTCGAGTCTTTGAGATTCGAGTGAGGAGAAGTATTCGTCAACAGCTGCATCATAAGAGTCGAATTCTTTGAATGGCTTTGATTTGTGTTGTTCAAAAAGAAATGGATGGAATTCATCGTAACTAAAGGATAAACAGTTACGTAAGTAAGATTGAAAGTGTGAATACGCGTGTAAATATAAATCTAAAATACGCACGTAGTTAAGGGCTCTTTTTTCTTCTCATTGTCATCTGCTTCAACGTTTTCTTTATGTTTACGATAAATTATATAACCCTAAGCGATATTAAGCGTCAGTGAATGTACAAGAATTATCAACTTTGCGATAAAGACAAAAGATACCTTTTGAGGCCTGTTAGCACTTTCTGAAATAATTCGATCAGCTTCTTGAAAGCCATTGAGTAAGGCCTTCATCAGGTCTGAATCTGCAATTATACCATTTGGTTAGATATCCGATGTCTCGATGTACGATATTGATTACTTATTTATTAAATACCTAAGTACCATCGGAAAAATCAGTTATGTCCGCTATCTTCCGGGTTGGATCCAATTGAGCTATTAATATAGCGTGTTCCGTCAACGATTGTCCATAGTCTGGAGTAAAAAGAATTCAATGTGTCGTTAATATTCGAACATATGGTGAGTCTTGGGAATCAATGGTTACGTACTTAAACCATAAATCAAAGCTTTTTTGAGTGTGTCTTTTGGCGATGCATTTTTTAATACACTCTGTAATCTTGAGATTGTAATAGCTTCAGCATCTCTAGCTACGGAACTTATGTCGTATATATGGCCAACTGCCATGCGTTGGTTTTCTTTTGGCTGTACGACACGTAGTAATGCGAGGATCGTATAGCTGCCATCTGTTAATATAATATTACCCTATTAACATAAACGAATTGTGAGTACAACACCCGTGCAGGTATTCAGAATTCACTGGCCATAGTCACATACGGCTGCATAGAACTCGGTTATTAAGTGATAAGTAGTGCCTTCTCCAAAACTGCCAAATTCAAAATCAATTATTCTATCAATGCCGAGTTGCCTAACATTTGTCAGTTTTCGTGCTCTTATGTGTTTGCGTATCTATGATAGACAATCAGAATTAGTCCTTGCTAGTAATACCGACAAATAACGTGATCAGTTCTAGGATACCTTTATGCAGAAAGTCGAGGGACTGATCGACTTGTCTCGAGTAAATTGTGTAGTGTGGATACGATTGCCCGATTCAACGAGTAAAAATTCTTTCTTATCAGGCTACATTCAACCCGTTAAACCAATTTCAAAATTCAGATTTTTTGTATAGTGTATGAAAAAGAACAGGCAGTGTTATAATATTTATTAAACAGGAGATTAGAGGATCAAGCAAAATGATCAAAACCTTTGCAAATTTCAATAAATACGTCTTTGGACTAATGTCGTAAAAGTTCTGTAAACGGAGACCGATAATACTATTCGATCAAGCGAAAAGGTGGATAAAAAAATGAATCAAAGCATTTACAAGAAAATGCGATGGATACATACCGCTCTTTCAGGTCAGAAACAGTAGCTCGGACGTCAAGCGCCGAAAATCGTTGTTTCATGACGGATCAAAATTTTGTTTAATACCAATATTTAATGTTAATATGTGCGCTCACCGGCAACTTAAAAGAATACTGTTACACAAAGCCTGCCCAATCAAAAATTCTACACTGTTGATATCTTAAAAGGGCGATGATTGGTGGTAATTTGACTCGCTGATGCTCTTGGATAGGTTGAGAAGGTTTATACTGTGCAGGGTCTGTTTGGGTCATTACCATGCTGAAAGCCCTATTCCGTGAATATGTGTGTCACGACTTTCCCCTCAAATTTTGATCGAACCTCTTCCCAAATAGCTGAATTGGTGTTTTTCTTCCTGGTAACCACGTGATCACGTTAATGAGGAGGAGCTGAAGTACAGTAACATATTTCAGTTCGCGTGATAGAATTAGAAATTTTACCATTTTGAATAAAGGAAGCATAAACGCAAAGGAATTTTAGTGTGTTAAAACAAGTTTTTTATTTGTCGTTTATCGTTTATATTTTAAAATCGCACAAAGCTGTAAAATCGAATAGTTCGCGTTCACCCCATACGCATGATTTTTGAAGTTTCCTGTCCTCATGTCCATTAACACGAATGATGCGAATACTTTTACTTGCTTCATCCTTAGTGATTTTAGTGATCGCCCCGAAAATTCTAACAACGTCGTTTTTAGATGGTTTGTATATCGGTGTTTGCGTGGAGTCAAGAAGCGGAATAAATAATAACACGGACATCCGTGTGGAAAGTTTAAGCTTATCTTTAATAGGTGGTAATTTTACCCAAACCCGTTGTGATGGATCAATATGTGAATCCTTGATATAGAAACGGCGGTATCAACTCCAGCCGGACAACTGCATTATAAGCATATCTCGTCAAGCCCATCCAACGTTTCAATAGCTGCTTTGAAGGTGATTTGGATACACTTTGTTTAGCAGCGTACGAATTCTCTTAGATGCTTCCATTTAGTTTCGGCCATAGATAGAGTAATAAACAGGGAGGGTAATTCTTTACCTTTACCATAATATTTAAATGGTGTTCCTTTTCTTTGAAATAAGAATCACCCGTACGTATAAATGTTGGTAACGGTATCGACTTGATCCTCATCAATGATCATTTGATCGGTGTACTATGCGTGCAGTGTTTTGAAAATTTCTAAGTTTTTCCAATTGATTTCTGTGAGCACGAACTTTCCAAGATATCCTTGCAATCTTTATCTGCCAAATGCAAGGAAGAAGAGCGACGAGAACGCCGAACCAGGAAAAAAGCGCAAGACAAAGATCAGGACTCTTAGTTATATCCCCCATATCTGTAGTATGGAGGGAATATATTCTGAATTCTGAAGGCAAAGCGGCTTAAGTCCCGGTCGTTTGAAATTGACACGTGATCTAATATTAGCTGATGAGTTCATTCTGCTCTTTTTCTTGACACTAGAGACCCGAGCATAGAGGAACCCTTTTTGGGTGGTGGTTTTCTAGTTGCTTGGTGTGTACATTGACAGTGCTAGCTTGGTTTTCGATAGCTTGTTTATGTGTAACATCAGAATTGACGTCAATACTTCTTTGTTACACGTACATAGTCGCGACGGTCGCGATACTTGATGCTTGGCTTTTATGAAACATCGAGATGTTATATTCTAATCAACAGGCCTATCAAGCGTACCGTGAAATACGTGATACAATAACATCGAACTTGAAACCATACAAGGTGGTATTGTTTGTCCCTATGGAAGCGCAGGCTCTCTGTGGGTATGCAGTCTTGGCGGTATGTTAAGTATATCATTCACGAGAGAAGAATTCATTGAATCACAAGTTGATTAATGACATTAATTTATACATACCCTGTCAATATGGACAAAGAATTTATTGACAATTGATGCACCACATCCGCATCCCTTCAAGGCATGTTTTTTATCACAGTACGAGGACGTAAATGAGCATTATCGAAGCGAAGAGAGGAATGAGGTGCGAATATAATCTAGATAATTCATTGAGATAAGTTAAAAACTCGGCTGACATTATACGATAACAGACCGCAAGTTATAGGATATTTGTTATGATCAATTGTGGGGGAGACAGAAATATGAAAAAGCTATTCAACCTTTCAGCATCGCCGAATTTAAAAGTATACATATTTGATAGCAAAAGATCTTGGCATCACAAAAATATTGACGAGGATAATAAACAGGTAACTGATGTCTTTTCTAGAAATTGGTTGGTCACAGATTTTGTTTTTATTTTGTCGAAGCTTTGCTTTCTCTTGTATCAATTTTTTTTGTAAAATTCCCTTTTCAGGTAATCCTAGTTGACAACTCAATAACAGATGATAAAACCCGTGGCCGTCCGGTCTCATGCCAATTCTACGAAATTGCTTTCCAAAACGGTACACGGATTGAATCTGAACAAAGATTATGGTGGGCAATAATTGGATTGACGAGCGCGTTTTTGAATAAAGAGATAAAAGATGAAGTCTATGAGGTGTACACGAAGCTCTACGTGGAGGAAATCCGGAGAATTGGAGAAACTTTACCGAACGGAATTCGTTTGGCTGTTCAAGAAGAATATCCTTTGATACGATTAGAATATTAGAATTTCCACTAATGTTTCTTATTATTATTAACAAGAGAATGGTTAACTCCAGGGTACGCATTATTAAATAAATGGACGCTGTATGAAAGTATGCAAAACTCGGAGAGCGTTTTTAGTGCTTTGGGAGTTCATTTGGAGGATCATCCGAGGAAAGACGAAGGTCGCGAGATGAAAACTACTACCAGACTAGGAAAACTGCTTACGAAACTTGGGTGAGTCTATAGGTTCTGTGTAGTATTTCCATTGTTAAGCAAGGAGAATCTTTATCTAAAAGTATGTTTGAACTTTCCTACTACTTGATGTCTCACTCGTCTATTATTTTGCAGTATTGCCAAGAAATGGTGGTTCGAACCATATTATTTTATACCAAGTGAAACACGTCAGAAATTCTTTGCTGAGCTGGATAAATACCGAGATGACGTTAAACTCCAAGATATTTCATTTCACTCCTTTATGTGGAAGTTTCATTCTTCCGGTTCGCTAACTGCTAGTGAAGCTGTCTTTGCTCTGACAGCATTAATAGAAGCAGGGCCATATGTTGCCGATGATCTGGGTGCAAGAGACGCATATCCGAGAATCCCAGCAAGTGGCTCATCAAATGGTGCATATTTTTCTGAGAAAGATGGTTGGGATTTAGAACGAGCCAAGGTAATGCTAAGATGTGAAAAGGCTCTGGGAGACACAGAGACGTGAGTATATATGTATTTTTACAATTGGAAAAATAAGAACTCTTCAGGCTTACCATATAATTGATTGATACTTTGATAGTGCTATGATAATGTCCAAAGGTATTGAATTGTACAAGAAATTGATAGAAATTATCATGACTCAGGCAACTGTCTGTATAAAAAATCTCACCACAGACTCTCAAGTAAAGAGGAGAGGTTGGGTTGAGATCGATAATAGCACACATGTGACTTTTACTAAGCCTGGACCACTAGTTAGGCTTGCATATATCGTAACTGATAACGTGAAGGTAAATATATTGCATGAAAGTATGATAACATTTCTATTAGTAAGCATTAAACGTATTTTATTGCATTGATACTTGTACAATAGAACTCTCGCCGTATATTAGTGTTTGTTGCAAGAGGGGCATCTGATGACAGAGCGCTAGTTTCTATTGGACATAAAAGGTTGTAAAAATGTTCTGCAATACATTAAGTCGAAGAATTGCTAATGAAATTTTGTCTTGTCTGTATAGTGCTCAATTTGAGGCTCTCGCTATAGAGAGAGATCTTGGGTTTAAGACATTTGATCGTAGAGTGATAGAGATGTACTCTAAAGAAGTTGAAAACTTTATCAGACAATTCAGGCGGAGATCAACAGGACATGATTGAAATCAGCGCAGTTCCGCGTGGAGAGAATAATAATAATTGTAGAGTCGTTAATAAATATGATTATATACATACAAATATAAGTTATATGATAGAATACAGTATTTAATTCAATGAGCCATTGTATCTTATCACACCGTCTACCATCAACGCGTCGACTCCATAGCGTATCTGCAATCGTACGTTAGGGGGATCGTTATTGGATGTGCCGAATGTAGTAAGTATCAAACCGGCCTCTTTTGCATACGTTATTAGCGATGGTACTTGCACCTACGAAGGATTAACATTATTGTAGAGCGCTCAAAAAAAAATCTTCCAATATAAAGCATCATGTCATTAATAAACACTTACCAACAGCGTAGCCTCGCAAATAAGCCCAAGAAGATTATTCCCCTTTGCAAATTTGACTGCCTCCTTAATAGAAGTATCGCGCCCCTTATAGTCTTCAACATTGTCGTCTTTGTTCTCATCACTATATTTTCGCTTCTTTCCACGGTAAATGCGCTCATCGCCGAATCCGCAATAGGAATTGAAAAATACGGCATCTGAGATGGGAGAAAACAGTTAAATCAGTATCGTATTAAATCAGTATCGTATGCATAATAGCAACTATCGTTACTCCTAAATATCCCAGCCGTTTACTAATAATTCGAATACTATATTGACATCAACACCTGAACTTTGACTAGTCACAACTCCTAGTTAACTAATACGTACAATTTGGTTGTTTCCAATTCAGAGCCGTGCAAATAGCTGGATTAAATGATGAAAACATGATTCTTCTTGCATTCATACTTTCAGCCTGATCTCCACTTCCATCCTTTAAATGATAATTTTGAGCATGATCATACACCGTCTGCAATATCGTATCCACGTAACTATTGATATCCGGGATGTCAGAAAACCAGTACCGCGCCATCTCACGCACAGTTGGATATTTGATTTCCAAGTTGACTCCAATGGAGGCAGGCAGACTGGTCAACAACTCTTTCAATGACAAGAACGATCTACGAATCATCTTTGACAAATCGGAAGTATTCTTTGCAGAGTTAAAATCAATAGGGTCACCTCCATCACGAAGTTCTTTCTCTCCTATAGATTTAAACTGGTCCAGAGTAACGTCGGAAACACTGAGATCGAATTCATCCACAGGAAGCATCCATTCGGGATAAACAACCGCGACCATGTCTCTCGTCACTTGCACAATCACCTGGACATACTCTCCAGACAGCGAAGTCGCAGTGATGAACGATTGAATGATTCCGCTAGTTCCTAACGGTGGTGGTGGTGTTTGCTCATTCGATACGGGATGCGTGATAGTATTTGTCGATTTCCAATATGTCTCTACTCTGCCTCCAATTTCTAACCGAACATCTTGGAACGGTTTCACAATAGCGAATTCAAATGATACTTCACCGACAACTTTCAAATGTGTATCAAATAATGGACATATACATATTCCACCAGTACCACCATGAACAAGATTATTTCTTCGCTCTCGTCCATCACTTACATCGAACATATATGGAAGAGCAACCCCCTTCCCAATAACGCGTGATCCAAAAGTAGGAAATATATCGAACTCAAGCGAAAAGTTACTTAATGAATCGACTTGAAAGGAGAATAACTCCCGATCGTCGCCAAGGGGAAGTATTACACTGTGTGGAATAGTGCCCATATCTGGTTTTGAGGATATAATCAGTTTAAGGGAGGATATTTTGCTATTACCGTAGAGATGCACAGGGGGACGTCGTCGGTTGGAAGAGTGGTGACCAAGAGTTACTTGAACGTGGTATTTCTTGTCGAGATAGTTGTGACCATATATGCAAAGAGGGATAATTGGAGGTGGGAGGATAAGAGGGTGCATGTTTACGCAAGTATCAGATATAGATATATTAGAAGTAAGAGCTGTTGTAGAAGTTGTGGGAACCCGGGTGGCCGTTGATAAAGTTGTCGCCTCATCCCGCGGCTCTTGTGATTCAGCTCTCCCACCAGCATCAGACAGTAGGTTTATGCATTCAATATGACCTTCCCATGCAGCATAATAAATCGGAGTATTGCCTAATTCATCTGTTATATTCACCTGACATCCAGCAGTCAGTAATACTTTGACACATCCGATATGACCCTCGCTTGCTGCATAAAATATCGGGGTCCATCCGTTGTATTTGTCGGGTGTATCAAGAAGGGCACCTTTCTCTGTTAGCAATTTAGCTAGCTCGTGGTGGCCTTCGCGACAAGATAAATGCAATGGGGACAATCCCTCGGCATCCGGTATTATCTTTGCTCCTTTGTCCAGTAATAACATTGCGATATCCTTGTGTCCATATTGACATGCGAGCGACAACGGAATATGATCACCTTCATTCTGAGGCATAATAGATGCCTTATTATCAAGTAAGATCTTCACGCATTCAGTATTTCCATTGGTAATAGCATAAATTAACGGACTGAATCCATCATTATCAAAACTCGATACGCTTGCGCCAGCCAACAGAAGGTAACTTGTAGCTTCACTGTGTCCATACATTGCAACATAATGCAATGATCTACGACCATAGACATCTTGCAAATCTATCTGTACTCCGTGTTCAACACACAACTTCATTAGTGACAGTCGACCGATTATTGCTGCTTCATGCAGACATGTTCTTCCGCTGATGTCATCTTTGTAAGTAAAATCGACGAATCCAGTATTAACTAGTGTCTGAATAGCATCTAGCGGACCTTCTGAACATACTCGCCAGAATACACGTGAGACGTAGTGGCGATCTTCTGGATGTTGGCGAATACGTTCGAGTATTTCCTGTCCTACAGAAGATGGCCCGCTTGTTATTGCCTTGAATAGCTCTGTTTCGATGTCATCTATTACATCTAACTGTTCGGGGGTACGCAGCAAGGTTCTCTCTGGCGTTGATGGAGATGGGAAGTGGTTGATGGGCAGCCCATTGGTGAAACTGTCTAATTCTACTATATTTCCGGAAGCACTGTCTGCCAACTCTGTAATAGTGTCTCTATTAAAGCATGGTTGGCTTTCTACTTGACGGGCAAAATAAAGTTCTTTTGTACTTGATTTACTGCGTTTATCCCATTTTTTGAGAATTTTACGAAATCCTGTTGCATTAATCTCTATGAATTGCTATTCATAGAATAGGAAGAGTAGTAGAAAGGGAGAATGCAATGAGAAGGTAGTATGACCGTTATAAGATAATCCTGAGTGAACATTGATTATTACCAAGAATGTCAAACAATTGTAAAATTACCTGCAGCTTATTGAGATCCAACTGAAACGTAAGAAACGCCTCTTTCAATGCTGTAATAGAAGCTGATCCAGCAGATAACCTCTTCTCACGTGTAAGCAAGAATTTCTTCTTGTCAATCAATGTACGTAAACGAACTTTGAAGTCGTTTTCCTTGCGCAAATAAAAAGTGTTTACTTTTTCCAACTCACGTTCGAGCCTAAAGAAGAAAGAGGCTTTCTGCTTATGCAAAAAAGTCTGGGTTTCATCGATCTGAACTGCTTCTGTGTATATCGGAGGTGGTCTAGCAGCAATTGTGATTGATGTTGGGGGCATTGGTCTATCATTGCCATTGGGAGCATTCTGTAAACTGTTGATAATTTTTTTCAATGCTTTGTAGTTCATGTAGTGGTTAGACCACTCCGGGATCCGTTGATTTAATATTTGCTTACCGAACTATTTATTGTCAACGGGGGGATAGAAAAGTGTTGGAACGAGAATGTGTTGAGTAAGTAAAAGAATAAAAACGTGATAATTGTAAGGAACGAAAATTAGACAGACGCAGAGCATGAGTATAAGAAAAATCGTGCATTGTCAGTTGATTATCAATTTGAATACTTCACTATCATACCTTGAATGATATCACATTCAAGAGACAGATTATGAGAACATGAAGATGACAGTAATGCAGTCTCCATAAGTTCCCCGTCTTTGATAATCACTTTTACATACCTTCATTATTATACACAGTGTAATTTGATACACTACAATAGAATTTTAAATAAATAACCCTTCGCCCAAGAGATGAATATCAATTACTTAATTTTTATCCGTTCATCAGCCAATCACTCGACACTTATGGTCTGGCCAATAATCTTCATTATTTCGTTAATAGTAACTAAACTGGACAAAATGAAAATAACAAACAAATTTCCGGGGACCTTATTCCCTCAATAGTAATTACCGTCAGAGCAATACCACACGTTCTAATCCAATATTTTAGTTCCGTCGTTTGTTTTGCTTAACATCTCAAAGCCCTCGCAACATGCTTTGTCGGACAGTGAGAAAACCGATGTAGAACTCATTTTCAACCTTAGCCTTAAAGAACTCTGAATTATGTTCTCATTGATATTTCGAAAGAATGAGATGATCACTCTCCCGTTTTACTAAAATTAGCGGGACCGCATCTTTTGACGTTGTGTTCAGCCTTTCCTAGATGCGATACTAAACCCACGAACTGCCTTTTTTAGAACTGTATTTATAGAGATTGCAATCCTTCGTATTCTTTGCCTATTTTATTCAACTCTCTTACACATTTTAAAGCTACGTTTAATAAGGACACAAAATTATAGTAACATAAACTGATAGTCTCATTCCATGCACTCTATCATGAAAATTTTATAATAACCTTTTAATGCACTCTTGCAACGATTCTCTTTCATAGACTTTCAGCTTTCTTGATATCAATAAATGTTAAATTTTAGTGAAAAACAAAAGGGTTTTGATGAGCCACACACTTTCATTCCTGAAGATCCGTTTCTTCAGCTAGCCAACTATATCCGGGATTTTTCACAAATGACTCTTCGATATTGTCGATCCTTTAGAAAGTCTTTAAGCACAATACTCTAAATGTCCTTAGCAGTAATTCTTTAACATACAGCATTTGGGACTTCGCTCTTTTGTCTTATATATTGTGATGAATGTCAAAACTGAGAAATCGAAATCGACGAAGTATTCACGCAATTGGTTCGCTTTATTATATTATTTATAGTACTGTATCGGCTACAGTCAACTGCCGATAATTCGACCTTCTTTAGTTCGATTTCTACGTTAATTCGACCGCTGGTTACAGAACATTTTTTGACATTTATTATTATTTCTATTGTAATTAACTGACGATAATTCGACTTGTACGTTAATTCGATCGATAATCTGGGATCGAATTATAGACAGTTGACTGTAGTAACATCTATAAATTTTGCATGGTTGTGTGTGACCCTTGGGATTATCACATTACAATAATCCCGTGCACCAATAAATTACATTTGGATGTGTCAACACAATACCTCCTCTTTTGAAAATCAACAATCTAAATTCCTAAAAATGTATTCATACTCATGGGATTATTCACAGCTGACTTCCCCAAATGAATTTAGTTGGTCTCTCGGAGTTACGCCGTTCTCCAATCTAGCGGTATTTTGCTCTAAGGGTTAATATGACTTCTAATCACACCAGTTTGAAATAAATTCTAATCTTTCCTTTCGTCAAATAGGTGATCGTTAGTGCATGGGTAGCGTACTTCGCTGTTGTGATGGGATGTAGGGTAAGTCGGTGGATTTTGCATATGCTGAAGCATCGATTGCGTCTGTTCTAATATTTAGTGAATGTCTGATGTAGAAATTCATGGAAAGCAGACCGCCAACGTCCCTTCGTATGATTACTGCTGTGCACAATCTTATCCTTTGTGTGTGGTCTGCTCTCATGTGTGCATATGGCATTGTAGACTTCTACTCTAGATGGAAGGTGATTATATGTATGCATGAATAACTATCATGTAATGGTAATCACTTGCTAACAAGTAATTTTGAGCAGTCACGTGGAATTGGAGAATGCTTCTGTACATCTGATGAAAATGCTCTTAAGGGAAGGTTATTCTACATCACATACATATATTATCTGTCAAAGTATTACGAATTATTGGATACAGTCATACTGGCATTGAAGAAGGTGCGAACATGTTCTTGCTATAACTAGACCCAAACACGTCATCCATAATATTATACAATGTACATTCAAAATAGAAACCGATTATTTTTCTCCACTGGTATCATCATGCAATTGTCATTCTCATGGTATGGTCATGGCTGGAGGATGCAAATATGTATGCAAGGTAAGTAGGCGATACAGAGTAATATCCTTCTTCATGGCTATTTCTATTAACATAACAATCACCTTATTCCATCACTCTAGCATTGGGATGATAGCTAACACTCTCATCCACGTATTCATGTATTACTACTACTTCAACGCATCACTTGGGCGCTCCGTCTGGTTCAAGAAATATATAACTAGTGGTCAAATAATACAATTCTCTACATCATTCATTCTATCCGTTCCTTATCTCTATTTTCACTTTACCAACAACTGCAAATACGGATTCAAAGCATTTCTCTTTTCCATGTTCTGTAATGGAACATTTCTTATTCTCTTCATCCGATTCTTCAGAAAGACATACACAAAGGATCCCTCGGTCAAACAAGGGAATGCGCATGCCGAGAAAAAGTCCCTGTAGATCATGTTGCCAGAGTTATAAATTTGCGTTTCTTGAGTGCAGCGTTTTTGATTTCGTCGATTTTCTGTTCGTCGAAGAATTCTGCAGTCGTATTCGCTTCATATTCGCGTTTTACGTATTTAAGAGCCGCAATATTGTATCCCAACATGTCCTGTAGGCATAATATATTTATTAATAAACTCACTGACTAGAAACTAAATGGACATGCAAAGTGTAGTATTCTATTACCTTCTGCCGTTGCAATGCAGCACGCAAGTAGGTTCGTATTGAACCAAGCATTGGTCTCAGAAGCCTATTTGCCACTATTTGATCATGATGTACCCTCAATAAATAAAACAGTATCCGACATGTCAAAGGAATGTTCCATTCCTAACACAGTGTGCGGGTGATGCGGTTAGTCCATTTAGTTCTATAGAATAGACATGTTTCTTATAAAGAGATACACACCTTCTTTGCCCATGAATCGAGATAACTTAGGAGAGATATAACTTTCCCAAACGGTAAGACGAGCAGCGATTCTTCTAATTCAGTAGATCTAACTTTCTCTACTATTCTTAATAAATATTGATCCCCTGTCAAATTACCCAATGCAACAAGTATCGGATTGCGAGTGGGAGGTGGACCAGGATGCATACAAGTCTCTCTCCGCTAGAAGGAAAACAAATGTATAATTTAAAAGTCTGCCTTATATAATAGTATGCGGACAAAAAAATACTATTCAATTCATAATAATTGTCTAACATACCTGATTATATTCCTCCCAAACAGCTTTGTCTTCATCAGCAATTTCGATTGCCTCTATAATCCTTTCTCCTGCTTTAAGCGTTTCCATAGTCTGTTTTCCTGCCGTCGATACTTCAACGGTACTATCGTTCAGACTAGTCTTCTCCATCGAAGCAGTCAGCGTCGCCTCGTACATTTCTTCCATTTCTTTCTCCCGTTCTTCTTCCAGAAATAGTGGTTCGTCCGTTTGTTCCCAGATACGGATAGAGCGGTCATGTGAAGAAGAGACTATAAAGTCACCTCGTTTGCTTATGGCCAGAGACCACACTTCACCATGATGGCCTTCGAGTTTCATAATGTTCTCGAACTACATAAACAGTAAACGATGAGAAAAATCTAATCCAGCATACAGTATAATACAAAACGATAGTCATACTTTATCTCCGTCCCAGTATTTTATAAACTTGTCTTTGCTGGCAGTGAAGAAATAATGACTGTCAGGTGCAAATAGAATGGACATAATACTGTCCTGATGGGCAAATATCGACCTGTGACAATCGCCGAAATCAAGACCCCATATCTTTACGTTCTTGTCAGCTGAAGCTGTTACGAGTAATTTATTATCAAATGAAATGTCCATCGACAGTACCGGTAACTGCAAGATGTATAGGAGAAAACAGTCAGAAACGACCTCACAGAACCCGTACTCAAATCTCCACGCCTGCTAGTTACCTTGTGTCCATAGAGAGATAGGAAAAATTTCAGCGTATCGTGGTAAAATACCTTAACAGTCGAATCCAGTAACGCAACAGCGATAAACTTTTGGTCTGGACTATATCTCACACACAATATATCATCCGTCATTTTCAACGTCCGCATGTGTACTAACGTGAGTCTCCTTGGCCCAGACTAAACAGTATTGTTCTATTCGGTCACACTCTTTCCGATACTTATTTACAAAAAAACACATCTCAATCAAAACCTTTTGTTTCATACCGCCTTTTCATTCTCGACTAAGTCAAAATCCCAAAACTTCACTTGCTTGTCGGCACTACCGGTAACTACTCCTTTCCTATCTGGCCGTACTTGTAGCGACCATATGGGTCCTTCATGTGCTTTGATTGATTCAATTAGAGATGAGGAAGCGAGGTCGAACAATTCAAGTTCACCAGATTTAGTTCCGAGGAGAATCTGGCGCACGTGTGGATGAAGTTATAAGTAAACCAAGCAAAAGGCAAGAAAAGACTCGATGTGAGGAAAGCACTAATATATAATATATTTACTTACATGTCGGTCTCCAGGCAAGAACGCACTGCAGAGTGCATATCCACACGACATCGAGCGAATACACGATGACGTCTTGACGTTCCATACTTTGAGAGTATCTGATAATTTAAAAGATCAATATAAACATTATGCAATGAAATTCTTTGATCCAAATTCAATTTACCTTTGGATGCCGAACAGAGCATCCCATCGTCTGAGCTAATAGCAAGTGTCCTGACGTCATTTCTATGTCCCGGCAATTCAATTGTATGCAATCGGTTACTCTCCTTTGGTGCCTTCGACTTTTTCTTGGGAATGGCCATCGAGTACACTTCGAGAGTATTATTAGTCAACGAAGCTAGAACCTAAAAACAAAAGTAAATGTCAACGCGAACCATACATAGTTCCTTTGTTTTGTCTTAATCACTTTCTCCTCGACCCTTACGTGCACGATACCAGTTTTCATTGCATCATCCCCCGGAGAGAAATCAAAGGATCGAACTTTGGCAGTTGTAATCAACGTTTGGTAGTGGGATATCTCGTCTGAAGCAGTTATAGTGACCTCTTCATCTGGATCTGCTATTTCTCCCGTTTTTGTTTGCTTTGCTTTTTCTCTTTTACGACGACGAGCAATCTTACGTTTTATCTCATCTGCAGCGCGGAGATAAAATATTTCAATAAATTTGTCTGCGCCTTGCACAGCAAGAATATTTGCTGAGGGGTGAAACTTGATAGTGATCACACGTTCTTGACTTTGTCTTTGGACGTCACCGTAGAAAATAATCGATTTCTTAGTTGTCTATTGATAGGATAATCCCTTAATATTCTGATATTAAATATGAACGCAACATGACATATTAAATGATACATTCATTAAAATCTTACGGTACTATTGTTACTATTATTACCTTGATACCATCTTCAATATCTCCATCTCCAACCAATCCATCTAATCCCTTATCCAGCAGCTCTCTATCAATCCTCCAAATTTTCAACCCAGGTTCGCTGCTCCCAGTGACCAACAACGTCTGATCACTTGAAATATCAAAGTCCCAGATTTCCGTTCTATGTGCAACAACAGTTTCCACACAACGCTGCGTACTTAAATCCCATACTTTCAGCAAAGTATCTTTAGATGATGATAACAAAAAGCCATATGACGTGTCATTATTTCCAGATAGAAACTTTACGGCAGTAATCTGATCTTTATGTCCACGCATACGATACAATCCCACTTCCCCGACTATGTCCCATATAATTAGATCATTGTCCTTGGACCCAGACGCAAGACGCGTTCCAGTCGCATCAAATGCAAGAGCAGTAACTGCTCCACGATGTCCATTAAAATTGAGTGATGTAGTGAAATTAGTACTGTTCCATATACGAATCGATCCATCAGAATAGCCTACGGCATAGTCTTGGTTATTGGGTGATCTAAGGATCGAGGTTACTGCGGATTCATTGTCTGCATTGTGCAATTTTGATATCTGTGTTCGAAAAAGAAAAGTCGATATATGAGTTGATGATGGTTATGATATTGATATGAAAAAGTGATGTTAATATAATGTACCTGTATGCCTTTTTTTAAATCCCATATTATGATATCTTCTAAAGCGGGGGATACTGCGAGTTTACCACTTGCATCATATATTGTATTAGAAGAGGAACTACATATAATCCCTAAAGTTTTTAAGGGTTCATAACGTAAATATGATTTACCCATTTTCTTTATTCAAATGCTGAATTAAATAAACCACAAAAAAGAATGAGCAAAAAATCGGAGGATCACATGACTATACGCATGTGTGGCTTGGCGAAAATTTTTTTTGCGGGATCACGTTAAAGGGGACGTGTCAATATTGGGCAGAATCATCTCAAAGACTACAATGAGGGAACCTACATTGTAGAAACTATCTCACGCCTCTTCAAGGCTTTAGAAGATGGTAATACTTTCAATTATATTTGTACAATTTTGTTTCTAAATTGTGATACACAAATGTGCTTGTAGTGCCGAAGAATATAGGAATCATTAATGTAAATGTGTATCATTACCAAGCTAAAAACATGCACATTAAACTACAGTCAACTCTGTTTATACCGGAAATGTATATACAGTCCCCGGCGAAAAGAATGGCGGTGACAATTGTTTTTAAAGTTTTTATAAAAATTCGATACAAAAATCGGTGATCTGTTATTATAGTAATATGTAAATGTATTATTACTTTTCTTATTTACTTAATATGTCAGGCATAATTAAAAATATCCTTGTCTTTATATTTGCATTTTAATAATCTCAGTGAGATTTGGATTGACTATAAACTTATAATAACAGTCTCAAATCTACTATAAGATGTTTGCGTTTTTAGACTTGTTAATTAAAATCTAGAAGATTACAAGTCAAAAGATATTTTTTTGCCTGATATAGTCTAACCTGTTAATGTAAAAAAGCTTTTACATTGCTTCTTGTCGACTTACTCAAAATTTTATTCATAATATTAGGTTTAAATTAATATAGATCTAAAATAAAGCCACTTTTCATCTTGGTTTTTTTGCAAGTTATAATATTAGTCTTGAACTTCTGTTAAATAAAATTTTTTTAAAAAATAATAAGAACAAAATTGACATATTAAAAAAATACTAGCCGCCATTCTTTTCGCCGGGGACTGTACCATGCTGGTTTCGTACTGGCATTGGGAAAGGTTTCGTACTTGTTGGTGAGCACACCGTCATGAATTTGCAACGACGTTTGATCGTATCATTTCTTTCGTTTAGTATTTGGTTCCGGTAATAACTACAATTTTTCAATTACTGTAAGTCCTGAAAAGCCAAGAGTCTTAAAGAGAACGCTGTTCTTATGGCATTTTATGTGTGGGAAAATTACTTAATGGTTGATCTGCTACGAAAGATATTGTTTAATCATAGACTGTCAACGCTAATTTGATAGGAGCGATCGTTACAGGAATTGAGAGACCTGAATTTGGAATTTTGGACTTACCTAAAGATCGTGATTTTGAAATGTATTACCTTGAAGTTATAAAATTAGAGAAACCGATGAAAATAATTAATATAAGACTTTTATTTTTACTTCATTATTCCCATACACACCTACACGTCGATTGTATAATAACTTGCTCCAAGTACATTTGTATCGTTACAATAGTGACTTCTTCGTAAACATACCGCTACGCAAATACTAAATAAATTAATGTAACATTACCTTCTGACATTCTAAAAAGTATCACCAACCTTGAAGTGAAAAAATATATGTACCGTTTGGTTTTCGGCTTCAGGATTTAGCAACTGGTATACTGTCAAGGAACCTTGATGCTAATTTTATCTATGAGCAAGGTCTTCTGGCGAGAACTGCATTTTGAAAAAAGATAACAATCCAAATAAAATAAAATAAAAAATGGTAAAATACTTCCCCGGCAAAAAACAATACACATATGTGGAATTTCAATGTGTGCTTAGGGAAATACTATATAATGCGATTGTGGAGTTTTACGATAATGGCACATCACCAAAGTAGTTACTAATTGCCCGTTCTCTTTTCAAACGGATGGTAATATCAATGTAGTATATTCATAAAAGAAATCGACGTGACAATTCCCTTTGCCGATGAATACGAGTGTTAATGCGTTGAAATTCACTAACTCAAAAGCCGTAGTGGTTACATTCGGTAAAGTTTGAATGATTAGATAAAAAACTATCGTTTCAACAGTTGCGGTCTTTGTTGAACACACCGAATATACTACATTATAAACATAAAGTATATACTATAGATTTATTTAATTATATACTATACATTCTATAAATGTTTATATTCGATAATGCAGGAATAATCAGGATTAATATTAACCCATTTGCACCAGTACTAGCGTCGAATATTATACGTAGTGTTAGAGACATTATTATAATTGCCTGTTCAATGCAGTCGTTAATCGTTGCTTTCGTTTAATATTAACAGATAAGTAAAGAATTACCTGGTCGTTGATGACTAATCAATGATGTTGTATAGAGTTTACAATTATTTCTTTTGCAACAACACAAAAGACGTAATCATTATAAATGTCGATGGATACAACACAGTAGAGTAAACGGATGTTTTATCAATAAAATGCTGACTCTCGCTATATAGGCGTGCATTCAGCCATAACTCGCAATGTGCTGCGAATTATATAGTTATGTAATATTCGGATGTTAAATATACACAGTCAATCAAAATAAATAACAGCGGTCCTTTTCTCATTTTTTGTTCCTATTTCTATTTTTAGACAGGAACAGGGAATGAAACATCAATTCCCCCTTATTCTGCGCCTGTAACTAAATGCGTAGATGATCTGCAACAGAAGAGCGAAAATAAAAAATTAATATCGTTATGTCCATGAGCAATAAGTTTCTGCTGCTACTTAAACAAGCACACTGTGTATTTTCAGCCCTGACAACGCTGATGTTTGCCTTAACATCTGTAGGAGTCGATTTTTATGTTCACATTCGTTTCCTTTTTTGTGTCCATTTTGTTCCCATTAATAAACCAAGATCTAAACCAAATTTGGAAAAAGAAAAAAAAAACCCACCAAACCCATTTTCTTTACTGCCCACTAATAAAATTTATACTTGATAATCTAAACAACGTCAATCAATCGGAGGGCTTCAATTCTAATATTAATTTGCAAGCCCAACCTTATACTCAGAAAATTTTCTGTCTCCATGCTATCTCTTATTACCAACCAGTTCCAGTTCCGGAACATCTCCATGAATGGGCAGTTGAATACATCGATTCGCAATCAAGTCGAAACTACGGAACAGCAGCTCTTGTCCATTCTGTGACTCGTCCAACGGTCCGACAGGAATCGATATCTTGCATATATTCTTATGCCAATGCATCACATTGCATTTTTAACGGCTCACGTAAAGAATGAGCGCACAAGGCTCCTACGAAAATAGAGAAAACTCAATCAGTGATATCAGCTACAAAATACCCCATTGTTACAATTAGTTATCGATATTTCACATATCAGTTTTTTGTTTTTTGTCTTTGTTTCTTCGGGAACTATTAACTGCTGTACTATCCCCCTGTTACACAAGTACTATTTAATGATGCATCAGCAACAATAGTAATTGTATGAATTTTTGAATATAAAGTTTATAATAATACGAGATAACCAATATAATTAATATGTAAGTTAATATTATAATATAGAGGTATATAAAAAGTTTGAACCAATTTGATTATATACTGCACATATACTTCGAGTCGTGTTTTATTCATTTTATATTCCCAATCAAAGACTTCGTTCTCAGTCAGAACACAACATTTTTATTCTGTACTCTCTTCCGAATAACATTGATATAATAAGCATTTCTGCTACCTTTCTCTCTCTCTAATGATGTAAGACATCTACTGTATATTTTATTAGTATACGTTTTCATAATACATCTACGCTAAAATGAATCCCTTATGACGATTGTTGTTTATTTGTCGCATGCTTCTGTTTAATCGCTTTTGTTTAGAGTATTTAAAACCCAGTCATATATCATCTTGGAACAATGCCCTCCCACAAAAAAAACGGGTCCTGTGGGCTTGTGCGGAAAAACATCTCACATCGTTGTACAATTTAAATTGCGTGACAAAAAAAAATGCGTTATTTTAGAGTAGATGATGCGTATATTTGTGTACTATGAAAATATACACTAAATAAAACATATCGTTCAAAAATTCTTATCAAAAATTTTGGGAACATTGTTTTATATATAAAAGGTTTCCAGGAAACATTTTTCCCCCGCTCCACAAATACATTGATACAATGGGCGAACCTAATAATATGAACGATTATATCGGAATTTATAACAACATTTATCAACCGGAGAGCTTCAATTCTAATCCTACAATTCAAAAGTATGTTAATTTGCAAGCCCAAGCCCAAGCCCATCAACCTCATACTCAAGATGTCCGTCCTCACGCTACCTCTTTTTCTCTCGATGGTAATATCAATATGACGTCTATGAATACTAATATTAGTTTGCAAGCACAACCTCATGCTCAAAATATCTGCTTTCATGTTACTTCTTTTTCTCTCCATTGTAATGTAGATATGACGTATATGAATACTAATTCTCCAAGTCGAATGCTGCAAGCCCAACGGCCTTATGCTCAAGATGTCCGTCCTCCTGCCACTTTCTTTCCTTTCAGCGGTAATGTTGATATGACGTCTATGAATACTATCAACTACGGAAATACTGGAAATCATACAACATCGTATCAAGATGACGCCATGAATGAACAGTTGAATCCATCGAGTCGCGAACAAGTCGAATCTTATAGCTCTTGTCCACTCTGTGGCTCGTCCAACGGACATTTTGGTACGATCAGCAGTCAATCTATTACTATTACATATACTCTTACGCCAATGCACACGCAAGCATCGCTTTCATTCAACAACTCTAATGTATTCAACGAGCCCGCAAGCCTCGAATTTGTGGTTACGAAAGAAGTACGAATTCAATCAGTGTTGGACAGGGTACCAGCTGCTAGCATTGGCGAAGTGTTAGCTTTATTATGAGAAAGAATATTTTGGATAATTCATGTATTTTTGTGCATTATTATTATTATAAGTATTTTATTAAATTAGCTTTCCAATATTCTTGGTCACATTAGTCTCCATTTTTCACATACTCCAGCCAATAGGAGCTTGTTGCTTAAACGTGTTACGGCGATAAAATTTGCCACACAAGGAAGAGTCATCAATAAACACCCAGTTAGCAAAAAAGGTCAATATCTCAGTGACCACACAATGTCTTTTCTGAAAGCGAAAAAAAGAACTAGTAAATCCACTTCCAACAGTGACTTCGTAAAAAAAAAAAACACAACGGTTTTCAACTGTGCGTAGTACTTTTGAGACAGTGGAAGGTGTCGTTGTGTGTGCTATATAAGAAGGGGGAAGTGAAAGTACGCCCGCTACAAAACTCGAGCTTGCTGATGCCATCGAGACAATGGTAAAATTCTTTATGAAAGAGAGTGGTAGAGAAAAGGGTCTAATCTATGTATTCGATGAAATGCGAGACATACTAGAGGGAGTGACTCTGCTCTCAATGACTTTTTATTCGGCAGCTCGACCGTTTGAGCGTAACAAGCAAACGATGGTCTGTATGGAAAACGTAATGGGTTTCATCTGCTATCTGCGTGCTTGCTTCGTTGAATAATACGAAAATTAATGCTTTAAGTTTGATGTTACATACTATTTGGATTCAGCAGAAAACGAGCAAATGAACGATTAAACACTATGGCAAACCTCGGTGTGACTAAAAACAGCAAAAGAATGTTCGACACGCACGGAGAATACGTAGCGATGCTCTGTCGCAACAGCTCTTGCGCTAAACGTTGACGATTATCACAACATTCACATACATGCAGGAAGATACCGAAGACACATACATTCAGAAATTTACCCAAGATTTCAGTCTACTTCATTACGTACATATGACAACTACCTTAGCGGATCCATGCCCGATGCCAGCAATACCATGTCCCGGGATAGCCAATTCCATTGTGATTATAAACCATCTTGACGAGCGGTTCATTGTAAATTTTAAGTGTCTTATAAAGATCGCTTGCGGAGAGGAGAACTCTGGTGAACAGATCATAGAAGAACTAACAGCTATGATGGCAGACTAATGGAGAGACGAAGCCATCGGATATACACCAAAAAGTCTTAAAACTAAGATACATTGATGTATTCAGTCCGAAAGAAACTTGGCAAAGTTTTATATACAGAGTGCTGGGACAATGATTCAGAAAAACGACCAACCAGTGAACAATGCTATCACATCTTCGATGATCTAACGCACACTGTAGAACTCTATACTTATCGATTTCGTTGAAAGGGATAAGCGACACACCAAATTTTGTACAATCGAGAGCCAATGCAAACATACCTTTCCAACTATGCAATTCCTGTTGTCGCTGATTGGCCTGGTCAGTTTTTCATTCGCACAACGTCTCATGAATAATGAAACAATTGATTTTTGCAAGCATTCGGAAAGATATATCAAACACATGACCAGAGCATCTGATGGTATTAACACATCCTCACTAGGTTATAAAATAACAGATTGCCATCTTCCAAGATGGTTTTAACAATTCAAGCGGTGACACGCAGTCCATGGTTATCATAACCAATGCCTGCAATGATGTCAATCTAAGTGTGTTATATACTTAAAAAAAAATGTTGATGCGGTAATAGCAAGTGTGAAGAACAAGACATTAGTGTTGTCAAGTTTAAAGAATTCGTTCTTGTCCGAGTTTATTCTAAACACACTCAATGGGACTCTCTCGGGATCCATACACAAACCAGTTGAAGAGGAAAGGACCCTATAGAGTTGAGAAGAATGTGATAATGAAGATTTAGCATACGACAGCTTAATTGTTTATTAAAATATATGTTTATAATAAAGGTTAATGTTTGTGACGACTTACGTAAGATGCCATTGAGTATTTGGGAAGCTCTTGCGCAGTTTGAAGTTTTCGGATATCGCGCGACTATAAAAATAAAGTGACAGTTCAAATATCACGACTTCAACCAAATCCCAACCAAATCCCAACCAAATCCACTGCCTCACCTTCTGTGAATAGTACTCTTCCAAGAGCACGTAAGCTTTCAAAATTCGAGCGTACTCAATCTCCAGCCGTGATCAATGATATATCAAAAAAACTCCGCCACGTAGTTGGCAAGATCACACTTGCGAATCCATTCTCATCCACCTCGCACGAGATGTCGAAAGTTGAAGACAGAACGTTGCATGGAAAAATTGAATCTAAGTTTTAACCCTACTAGCGTCGTCGGTGCGAGACTGGAGGACTAGTGGAAAATCGCTCTTGATGAATTTCATAGCGCAAGCGTTAGAGAGAAATGATTGAAATGAGATATAACTGCCAACGAGAATAGCACAAAGTGGTAGACGAACACTGAAAGCAGGAATGTAATGACTAAAAACGTATGAGTGTCTTTGCCCCCCAGCTTTGCTACCTACCGTTTCATACTCAATCCATCCCCCTAGCATCAATCAGATCGCCTAGTTTGACAAGCACTCTATCGATTCTTTTGTGTTATTCATAAACAAGCTATGCTCAGACATATGTGTCAAAACCAACGGCCAAGCAAGAACATATGAAGAAATATCCGGATCGGATTATCGCTATCGCCCACGAAGAGTTCCATTACGAGATGATAATCCATTGAACATGAAAATATCTTTTTGGTGAGTCACTGAGTAGATGGGAAAGTTTTTTTTGTTTTTTTTTTTTGTGATTGGAACTGACTGGTGGTGGGTTAAAGGTGAGAGAAGTTACAAGAAGCAGCATTTGATTAAAGAAGGTATGAATAGATAGGAAATAAGTTATGTAATGTCAGGACGGCGGCTTTTTTGCGAGCGGATTTCTTTTAGTATTTGCCTTCTCTTTTCTTGAACCGAAGAGAAAATGCGGCGTTCCACAAATAGGATTCTTTGAGGTTTCGAGTTCAAATAGGATTTGCGTTCCACAAATAGGTTTCGAGTTCAAGTAGTAATAGGATTCTTTGAGGTTTCGAGGTCTTTATTTAGGCACAGTAATAGGATTCTTTGAATTTTGCGTTCCACAAATAGGACTCCTCTGAATTTTGCGTTCCACAAATAGGGCGACTATGATTCCACAAATAGATGTCCTTATATATAAAGCTCCTAACGAGTGCGAGTAAAACACGAAAAGTCTTAATCATTAAAACCAAAAATTTGTACTTGGTACTCTCTCCTTCCTAATAACATTGATACAATGAGCGAACCGAATAATATGAACAACGATTATATCGAACATTATAACAACATCTGTCAATCGACGACTTTCCCGGAGGACTTCAATTTTGATGACATCAATCCTCCAAGTTACATGCCCGTTAATTTGCAACCCCCATCTCGTATTCAAGATTTCCTCCCTTCTGCTACTTCCGTTTTCCTCTCCGACAATGTCGATGCGATGTCTATGAATAGTATGGACTACGGAGATACCGGAACTTATACAGGCGATTACGCATCGTATCAAGGTAATCTCTCAGAATATGGTAACGTTGACACGAGGAGTGGGCAGCAGAATCCACCTCCCCACGATCAAGTCGAAAACAGTTCTTGTCCGCTTCCAGGTTCTTTTCAGAAACTCTGTGGCCCCTCCGTCCCTCATTCTGATACGACGAACGACGATCCGGCAGATAATAATTTTCAACATCTCAATAATACATGTATTTCATATATTATTATACAAATGCCCACAAGCCACGAATACGTTGTTATGAGGGAAGAGCGTACTCAATCAGTGTTAGGCAAGCTATCGGCTGCTAGTAGCATTAGCGAAATATTAGCTTTAACTCGAATGTGAAAAGAATATTACAAGTTTTTGGTGAGGGAGGTATCATATCTACATATTTATTGCTATTGTTTTTATTAACTTAACTTTTGAACATGTAAGTCAGTTATTTCTACAGACTGATTAGATAATAAAATACCAACATTTGATAAAAAAGTGAGTGGTCTAGCGCTTTTTAGAATCCTTGTGCAGGAGTTAATCATGTTTTGCTTATCGTGTCAGTAACCGGTGGGTTGTTTAAATTTATAAAGATTATATTTCGATTTGTGCATCACTCTACTGGCAAAAATACATACAGTGAACATCTTTAGGCGAAATAGTCGATGTTTTTCGGGCAAAAAATTGAACAATTAATCGCTATCATTACATAAATTCCAACACCGTTCATATGGTTAAAAATACTTAAGGCATGTATTACTGAAAAAGTTAATAATTGGCCTGCTCAGTCCCCGGATTTGAATCTCATTGAGGACAATCTCGAACGTTGCTTGCGCAACTCCGAGAATTTAGTGGTGCTGTTAAAAGAAAATCCTGCGAATAATCTTTCATATTTATTGAGGAGACCCGTATTTCCCTTAATTTAATTCAAGAAAAATTAGGTTTTGGAATGCCTGCAAGTAGTACGCATCTATTATCAGATATTATAAGTTACACTTCTGATATATGAAAAGATTGAGCTTGCGAGAAATGACTAATTGGAAAAGATGAAAAGTTTTGATGTATCGACTAAGTACTAACATTCGAGGCTTACCGCTAGAAGAAAGATATTGAGTTATTATTGGACAGTGTCAAAGTGAGACTTTTTTTTTTTCGGTTTGTTCTGCCGTCCATACTTTCCGATTGTCAAAGAACAGTTGGCCTTTGCATTTAATAAGCGGGAAAGTTTCATACTCTTATCATCGATAGGAATCAGTAGATAGACGAATATTCCTATTACTGTATTACAAATGTTATTAATTGTGAGATCAGACAACTCTATTTCTCGGCACTTTTAGCAGTACATTAATGTGACACGACCAATTAATTCATATGCTCATTACAACTATCCCCGCATTACAGTACTGTATATTTTCATAATACTCAAATATGCTCTAACGTGAGAAACAATCATTTTGTATACACAGTGAAAGTAGATATTGTTGTATGTCCATTTGGAATTTATGTCCATTCGGAATGGACATATGTCAGATGGGAATTTGTGTCCATTCCAAATG
>CAJVPI010000459.1:0-29616 GCA_910592345.1 Paraglomus brasilianum
TTGTATTCACGAGTGTTTGAAACTCGGATAGGGAGTGAGAAGCGCGCATAATTAAAATAGGTTACTTGAGGCTTAATCCAGTCTTAATTACACAACTATTGTAGTAAGGGCGATAGTGCGAGCTAAGCCTGATAACATTCCCCGGTCGGTGAACACACCTACGCGAAAGATAAATCCCCCATTTAATTCCCGACCGTAACAATATCATAGCCACTTTTAGATTAACTAATGCTTTAATTGAAGACATATTTCCAGTCAAAGATTGAACAAAGTGTGCTTCCAGACAATTGAATATTACAAGTTTCCAGTTAATTAGGACACAAACACTCTCCCAGGTGACTAATACTGTGCATAGGTTTCTCAACCAACAGATTACTGAAAACTCCTAAATTCTCCAGCCTGTATGTATATCAACTACAGGATTCATCAGAGTAAAAGGCAGAGATAGATCAATAACCTTGAAAAGAATACCTTAGAAAAGTTAAACTTCCTTTAATATTAATATTAAGACAAACTAAATACTAAAATAGTGATCACAGTTTATTACAGCATTAATATTTAGCAATTAAATCAATTATGATGTGAATTAAACAAAATTCAATTCATAACAAATTTTCATTGACAATTGAACATAAACCTCTTTTATTTAATTTAACCATTTCCAGATATTAGTATACAACTATGCCAAACTACAGTTTCTGACATTTTAATCTACTAAAAATCATGCTAAGCCACCACCCATGTATCTCTAATCTAATTAAAACTTAACTAAAGAAAATAGAAAAAAAAACTGATTCTAAAGCTTTGCCAAAGCTACTGCCCTTGTATCTCTAATCTGATTAAAACTCAACTCAAGAAAAAAAAGAAAAAAAAACTGAAAAAAAACTGATTCTAAAGCTACTGTTCCTGTATATTATTCTATATTAATATAGATTTTGCAAAGCTGCCCTTTGCCAAAGCTGCAAGCTCTGTGTCTCGAATCTTGTTATTATTCAAATTCAAAGAAGTCAGAGAAGAATTTGATTCTAGAGCCTTTGCCAAAGCTGCTGCTCCTGTGTCTCCAATATTGTTCCAATTCAAATTCAAAAAAATCAGAGAAGAATTTGATTCTAGAGCCTTTGCCAAAGCTGCTGCTCCTGTGTCTTCAATATTATTACTATACAAACTCAAAGAAGTCAGAGAAGAATTTGATTCTAGAGCCTTTGCCAAAGCTGCTGCTCCTGTGTCTCCAATCTTGTTAGATCTCAATTTCAAAAAAGTCAGAGAAGAATTTGATTCTAGAGCCTTTGCCAAAGCTGCTGCTCCTGTGTCTCCAGTCTTGTTATCTTTCAAATTCAAAGAAGTCAGAAAAGAATTTGATTCTAGAGCCTTTGCCAAAGCTGCTGCTCCTGTATCTCCAACATTATTATTATGCAAATTCAAAGAAGTCAGAGAAGAATTTGATTCTAGAGCCTTTGCCAAAGCTGCTGCTCCTGTGTTTCCAATATTATTTTTATACAAATCCAAAGAAGTCAGAGAAGAATTTGATTCTAGAGCCTTTGCCAAAGCTGCTGCTCCTGTATCTCCAACATAATTATCTTTCAAATTTAAAGTAGTCAGAAAAGAATTTGGCTCTAGAGTATTTGCACACCCAATCTCTTTTAATGTTTTGTTTAGTTGAATTAGAGAGGTTGATTCTAGAGCTTTTGCTAAAGCAATTATTTTTGTATTCCCAAGTTGATACTGTTTCAAGCTCAATGTTTTACCAAACTGTTCATCATACAAACACTTTAATTCTTTATATACTTCTTCACTTGATGGTCTTTTGTTTGGATCACCATCCCAGCATTTTGAATATAGTTTAATGTATTTTTCTGGGGTTTCTGCAGAAGGAGGGTCTCTCATGCCTTTCAATCTATATAAAACAATTTCAAAACTTTGAATGCGCCCTTCACATGGGTGCTTTCCACTAGAAATTTCCCATAATATTACTCCAAGACTAAAGATGTCTGACTTTTTCCCTCGTTTATATGATTCATTTTCAAAAGTAGCTGGATCAATATATGCTGTGCTGCCTTCACCTTTTGATGTAGAAATAGCTTGCTTTAGCATACTAGACAGACCAAAATCAGTAATTTTTGCAACATCTCCTTGAATAAGAATATTTGCTGAAGACTATACAACAAATAAAATCAGGCATTACCATAACATAATGATTTTAATTAAATATTAACATACACAAATAGATAATACCATACCAAATCCTTGTGAATGATATCAAGCACATGCAAGTACTTCAGCCCATTTGTAATGCCCAGACCTAAGTTATATTTCTCTTTCCATGTTAAATCCTTAAAACGGTTTGCTAAGTATGCCCACAGACTTCCACCATCAGCAAATTCAAAAACCATGTGATAGTGTTGATCTGCATCTGCTTGTATTTTGGAGAATAAGTCATCAATATTTACAGTTTTAAATTACATTCCTCGTTATAATATACTGACCTTTGCATAAACCTAAAAATCGGATAATGTTTGGATGGTCATCTACCTTCTTGTGAGCTTTCAACTGACATACCAATACATAAATACTTATTGTCAGATACATGTTAGTGGTATGGCAAGCAACGACAGCAGTAACTGCAAACCTCATTGACAAACTTCTTGTACAATTCTTGCTCATCGGTATACACTTCCAGCAATAACATCTTCATTGCAACAGTTACGCCAGTATGTTTCAACTTTGCCTTGTACACAACTCCGAACCCACCACGGCCGACAATCTTACGGTTTAAGATTTCACTTTCTGAGTAGCACTTGACCATTCCATCTTCAGTTACTTTATCTAGCAAAGTCTTATCCATATTGGTTGACGTTTCATTCAATATCGTATCGATATCTGAAGTGCGATTTTATTAGCTCCGTAAGCGTTTCATGTATGTAGTACAAGACATATCGAATGTCACACGGGCAGTTAAATAACAAGCGAAATTATCGATATAAAGACGAGACGCTTCTCATTTATATTTAAAGCGGAAGGTTATGAACTGCATCTGCATATATGTAATACTCAAATTAATAAAACAAAGTTAGCATGGCGGTTTTCGACATTGACTTTACAAAAGTCGAATGTCGATAGCTTATTCTCTTTCCAAGCATCTCTTTCCAAGCATCTCTTTCCAAGCATCTCTTTCCGGTGCGAGAGGATGAATATGGCATCAAAGTATGATTCATACATACAGTACAGTAAGCCTATATTAAACATTAATTTTTATATCCGTTAGCATTGTTTTTTTCTTTACCATTCACTATTTCATTATCATTACCATTTTCAGATCCAAACAAACTCATTAACGAAAAAACTCCTTGAATTTTTTGTCCCTAATATAGCAGGTTCAATTGACATGTTACAAGTGGCTCTCGATATAAGAAACCTTCTATACAAAAAATATGGCCTATAAGAAATTTTGATTTTACTAGACCCGATTTAAAATCTTATAACTTATAACTCTCTCGTATAATATAAGAATTTATTGGGCCCGACCACTTTCTTATATCGAGAACCGCTTGTGTGTGATTACTCGTTTATCCAACAATGGACTATTAACTGACAGTCGTTTAATTAAGTTGCTACTTATTAGTAAAAGAAAATGACAACTTAAGGTGCTCTTCTTGTAATTATCAAATTTTTTCTATTCTACAGTATTGTATTATACCCAAACATCAATCATATTCATCATTTAGTTTGAATACGAATAAATAATCTATGTACTACTTTTAGTTATTCTTACTATGCAACTGTTTAGGATCCACTGAATAATTTCGTTCCGCAACTTCAAAGTAAAAGGATCAAGACATTTGCACAAGTTGTTTGGTCTATGGTATGGTTCATCTGACAAATTCTGATTGCATGCAGCAGGCATTTACGTTATATCGTACAAGAAACAGCTTATCAGGCATGTTAGACATTGTCGAATTGGAGAACCATAAGATAATACTGATAAACATGGCTAGTTTATTTGTATTTGCTTCTCTGGTAATAACTTGTTGAGTGTAAACTTTAAATAATGGGTGTCTTATAGATTAAATTATAAATATTCATATAAACGCGCTTGGCTTTGTAATAATGTCAAATTTTGAAGGATGGCCTATTCTCCATTTTAGTAACTGAGATTTTGTACACACAACAATTGGAGCTTAATATTGCCTTTTGCAAAACAAGCAGATACCTTACTAAATTAAGAAAAATAAATGGTCCGCTTTTGTAAATATTATCTCAAAATGGTTGTAGAACAGCGATTATGTGTAAAGTTATAACATACGGCCTATTACTGCCTACACGTATCTGATCAGCAAATGGGTGCTTAATTCTAGAATTTTACTTTATTATTTTTTATTATACTACCTGATACTCGAAAGGTTCAAGATCTGAATATTTAACTAATATAACTCGGGTTTATGAATGTTGCGTAATTAAAATAAATCAATATCTATTATACAAATTAATTATATTATCGACTATTCGTACGCGCCCATAACCACTGTAAAAATAAAACCCACAGTTTATGCCAACTATAGGAAAAGTTAGCCCTAACCGGATTTTCTTCTAGCAAATGGTTTAGTGATTCGTTGATTTTCGCCAAAAAGAGGTTTATCTCTTGCCCCTTGCAGGACTATAACAAAAGTGCCGCAAATCGTTTGCGGACGACATGTCATCCATTTATCATGTGCACTTAATTAAAAGCTTGCTTGTTGCGATAATCTTTAATATAAAATGTTGCGCAAGTTTACCATGAATAAAATATGTGTGCATATCTATTCTCACCACCTTTGCGCTTAATGTCCCGTGGATACATCATTACTTTTTCTTCTTTAGGACAAAATAGTACTATTTGATTTAATTAAATCATTCCAAGATGTCCATTCCGAACTGATACATTGCATATATCAGATTGATATTTATATTCTCGGTGTGAGATACTAAGCATTGATTAATAAATACGCGTACAAACATTGTTTATTTATTAGTTATAATAGAAATTGGACTGCTTTTCAGACGTGTCTTTAATATAGTACTAAGCTATCTGCTAAAGCGTTGTTCAAATTAAGAGAGGGCAAAACTGGCTATATACATTAGATATAATAAGGTAGAGATAGAGACCAGGAAGAAGGTAATTTATCTTTTGGAACATCCATCGCTTGTTTATGTGTAAGATGTTGTGATCCTTAATTGTTCAAAGAGTATTTACAATGTTTGAATTGAATAATCATTCCAAAATGTATTTTTATACAGCAAATTAACGATTTACAGTTATTAATTAGTTGATTGATTAATATGTCAGATGGTCACTACATGTATTTGCCTGTGTAAAATCTGACGTTTTACATAATGATCGACCCATTTAGATTTTTGGAATAGCTATTCCGCGATAGCAATTTGAATAAACTATAGTCAGAAAATACTTCAACTAGCGTTCAGTATATCGCCAATGTCTTCTATAATGGCAGATAGTTGGTCTGGTAATCTAACTTTCTGGACTTAGTTTACAGCGTCGAGAGCTTACTTGGTTTTGCGAACGATCTACGATAAACTCCCAGCAATGTTCTTAATTATACGATTATACCTAACAACAATAACAACACAGTTCGTACAACGGTACAAATATCTGGTGTTAACAACTGAGCTGACTAGCAATCATTTTTTAAATGCTTGAGAGGTTAAAAACGTATTAAATGTCTCAGGTATTAATAGTTCAAGCGGACTGGACGCGTTTTTTTTTAACCAAGATAGAAACAAAGTTTTATATAATAATAATGGCGATGACAAAAGTTTTTATGGTTTTTATAAAAATCTAATACAAAAATCGGTTATTATTTTTCTTATGTACTTAATACGTCCGGCATGGTTAAAATAACCTTGTCTTTATATAATAATCTCAGTTTGATTTAAATAGACTAAGGTGTTCGCTTTTTAGACTTGTCCTATCTGCTTCGCTGGAGACGTAATACAGTATAACGTTATTTAATTAACCAGAATAAAAATATAATAAGTACAAGAATCATAGACGGCTGGAAGAGACAAGTATTAATGTGCACATTCCAAACCGGCAAATGCCAATATGTTTGTCTAATACATTAGTAGTAAACAGTATTCAAATCATGCAAAAGCAATTCATTTATTATAATAAACCTTTTTTATTTTAATTGAAAGACGAAAACACTTTTTATAACTAATGCAGTACAAGAGAAAACAGCGAGAACATTTAAAATGTGGTAATGTCTACGACATTTGCGTTACACGTATTAGTGTTGATCTCAGGAGTAACTAATCTCGGTGAATTTAATTCAAGAAGGCTTAAATTATATACGCTATTCATTATTCGTGTGGTGCAGTAACTCTGCTTGTTCTCATGATTTAAAACTTATAATTGATACCGTAATAATGACAATACTTGCTACCAATATATTTGTATATGGACTACCAGCTCAAATATTTGCGATCTGTCCATCAGAGATACGGCCTCTTTTAACTGTTCGTACAATCTGTTGTCTCTCTGATATCACTTTACAGGACTAAAATACGACATGCTGTAGATATTTATCTTCAACACTTTCTTTACCAGGAGCCCTTATCGTTTTAAATGGCGTAATACTCGCAATTTAAAGTTTTAATCGTACAATATTTTTACTGGCGAGATTCCGTCGTATGATTAATTTCAATCAATTGCACGATTTAATAGAGTCGTACCGTACGCACTAATCCACTAATCCACCAATAAAGTTTAGGCTACAATATTAAAAATGAGTTTAGACTACCTCAAGAATTAACTCTTTATTTGGTAAACTTGCGATACAATTTTGTGGGTTGTGCAACATGGTAAAGATATGAAGTTCTTGATAGTAAACTATCAACAACCTTTCGGTCGCTAGCTCGGGTCACGAGCCATTATTGTTATTACTATGATGTAGATAATTTCCCGATTCTGTCAAATTAGCACATGTGATAACCATGATACTTATCATTCAATAGTACGTTTAAGGAAGAGGCTTTCGGAAGTTTTGTAGTATATAAATGATGGATAAAGAAACAAAGGATCTATGCAGCTCAAACCAGTTGTCCCAAATATACTTGTTGTTATCCTATTGGGTGAGTCTATCGCATTACTTTGACGATATTGATAATCTACAAATAATTTAAGGCTTTAACGTTAGAGTGATGATTAATGTTAACGTCCATGTTACCCTTAATTGCTAAATAATAGACATCGATGAGAACGCACATTGCAGATTGGGGTATAGTTGAAGAAGAAAAAATGAAACTATACCACACAGTAGCTACAATATTACTAAAAAAATAAATATTAACGATGTAATAGTAATGCTACAAGATCTCTATTTGATTATTTGCTTCATTTGGTAAAAATACGTAGTTATCCTTCTCGTCGCTCGTCATCTGTCGATGTTGATAGAACATACTAAATCGTGTTACCATAAAGTATATTTTTCATCTGTGCTCCGACCCCAAGTTGCACAACCACTCAATCTAGCCTTTCAATTGGCTCAGTCAAGTCGGTCGAGATTTCTTCTTTAAACTCTCTTAATGTTCCCTTCTTTTTGTAATTACCCTTCGGTAGACCATACGATAGAATAATGCAGACTAGAAAAGGCTCACGTAGACTTAGACAACACCCTTACGCTAGCTCGGGGATGCGCAGTTTTGAAGACATTCAACTCAGTCCTACCCCCACATGTACGAAACCATCACAATCCTTCTTTCCCTCTTCACATAGCCGACAAATTCCACACATCCGCAGACGACGTGGCTTGGAAATGGACACTGTACAGACCTCGGCACCATATCCAGACACGCCCAAACACGAACGTCCTTTTGGTCTTAAAGAGTCCAAGACTTACCATCCAACAGTAGAAGAATTCACTGATCCCATTGCTTATATCGAGTCAATACGGCACGATGCAGAAAAGTACGGAGTCGTTAAAATCGTACCACCTTGTGGCTGGAAGCCCAATTTCAGTTTGGATACAGAAGTAAGTGAAATTGTATTTTTGTGCATTTAATATATTTATGTATGGGAAGACGCGTTATGGAAAGTGAGGGATGAGGTGGTAAAAAGGAAATAAGTATTTGGCGTGTTCCGAAAATGGAAGGATTTATTAATTTATCGGATGCTGATGAACAAACGGAGGATTTGGACGATAATAGATGGATTTTATAGTTTATTTTCGTTGCAAGTCTACATTGACGGATTGAAACATGGAATCAGCGAAAATACAACAAACGGGAGATTTGTAGTCAATAGACTGCTAGAGAGGAGAGTTTACGATATACGGCGATGATAGTCCATTCATAATTGTATTTTTCTTCTTTGGACAATTAACCCGTCAGGAGATTTCTAGACAATGGGTTGGAGAATATAGACGATAAGGGTTTATTTGCGATATGTATTATTGTCTCTGATGATTTGAATGTCATTTTTGAAAAAGTTTGGCATTTCTTCTCGTATTTCTGTTTGTTAGTAGTTAGCCACTTTGTTTTATTTATTGCTTTATCTCTAATACGGCTAATTTATTCACTAATAATTGCCATTTCTTCTCCCATGTCTTTTACAACAGAGGTTCACATTTAAGACCCGTCTTCAACGGGTAAATCAAATGGAAGGAGTAACGAGATACAAACTTACTTACGTGGATCAACTGAAACAATATCACGCCCAGCAAGGAAGGCCCTTCGTCCGTTTACCGCAGCTGGATCGTCGGCCAATCGATTTACACAGATTAGCAAAAGCAGTGAAGGTCAGAAGCGGGCCCAAAGAGGTAATACGAGAAGGTTATTTTGGATAATATTCAACGGCATATTAATTATGTCAAGTATCCTCAAATTCCGCGAGTATTTTACAAATCTACCATGACTTTTTGTGAGATGTCGCACTAAACAACTCTTACTTTTTGTCTTTAAATAGATAACACGAAAAAAACAATGGGCAGAAGTTGCTCGGGAGATTAATGGTGGTGACTACTCTCGGAAATGCACATCAGCATCCAAAACGATAAAAGAAAAATATTTTGAAATAATAGATCCATTCGAGCAATATGTGCATAAAGCAAGAAAATTTTCTAAAAACACAGCCAAGGAAGTCACATACGAAGAACAGATGTTGCTATGCGGTGACTGCGATCAACAAATACAACGAGGAGAGCGTGGTTTGCTCTGCCATGGTGATTGTGAGCGAAAATATCATCGTCGCTGTATGGGAATAGACGATCAGACAAAGGTATCACGCCGTTGGTTATGTCCGTACTGCTTAATTAGGATGGGGCTTGAATTCGGATTTGATGAAGGAACGACGTATACGCTTCGACAATTCAAGAAAAAGGCAGACGCATTTCTCGAGCATTATCTGCAAAGCCATCCACTGCCGGAAAATGAGAGCGACTCTATGGATTTGGAAAGTCATCTGGAGCATGAGTTTTGGCGGTTAGCAGGTTCGCTAGATGAAACTGTGGAAATCGAATACGGAGCGGATACGGATTCTTATAGTTATGGAGGTGGATTTCCTGATACGGAAAGGCATCCTACAAATTTATATGCCCGTGACCCATGGAATCTACGTAATTTGGCGTACCTTCCGAATAATCTCCTTGGTGCTGTACAACCAGATATTCCAGGAATGATGGTACCGTGGCTATACGTTGGGATGACTTTCAGTGCGTTCTGCTGGCATGTTGAAGACCATTTTACATATTCAATTAATTACAATCACTGGGGTGCACCCAAGACATGGTACGGGATACCTGCATCGGAAGCCACTAAATTCGAGAACGCAGCAAAAAAACTCTTGCCAGAGCTGTTTAAGATTTCGCCAGATTTATTGTCACACCTGGTAACTATCTTGGATCCGAGGAAATTGATCGAAGAAGAAATTCCAGTTTACGTTATTGATCAGAGACCAGGCCAGTTCGTGGTAACATTTCCTCGAGCATACCACGCAGGTTTTAACCATGGCTTTAATTTGGCTGAAGCAGTAAACTTTGCATTACCCGACTGGATACCGTTCGGCGAACATGCAGTCGAGACATACAAGTTGACAAAGAGGAATCCAGTATTTGCCCATGACCAGCTGCTAATCGAATATGCACTCAGACATTACAACGAATATCATACAGCGGAATGGCTACATGATACGTTAAATCGATTAATTACAAAGGAACTCGCGCAGAGAAAACGAATTGCATCTGCTCTTAATCTGGAGATTGTTTACGAACCGTTCGATCGGCCGGACAATCTCATTCAATGCAAACAGTGTAATACGTTTAGTTATCTTTCTCAGGTGATATCAAAATGTATGCCAGCTAGTTTATGTCACGAACATGCGGACGATCATGTAAACGAAATATGTCGATGTGGGAAGAACTGCGCTTACCTGAGGATACGATACCCTGAAAATATATTGCGTAATTTGATGGAATGTACGAATACAGTTGCCGACAAAGCGGGAGAATGGATTTTATCGGTCGACAGGTACTTTGCCACTGTCAAAGATCCCGATTTGGACAAACTGAAAACATTCTGTCATGAAGCAATGGTCAACGGGTATCCCGTTGACTTGAGTAATTTAGCATCATTTATTGAGACAGCTGAGCAATGGACATTAGAGGCAGATGCGATATTTAAGCGATTGAATAAACACATATGGCATGTGGACGAGATTGTTGACGAGTTCCTACAAAAGTGGGACGAGAGAGTTGAGAAATGTATATCTGGGGTAATCTTTAATCGGTCGGTGGGTCGTAATAAGGTGTATTGCTGTTGTCGAAGTGGCGATTCAAAGTCGTTTATGATACAGTGCGACAAGTGTGACGAATGGTATCATGGAACGTGTGTAAATGCTAAAGAGGGCGATTACGAAGAGGTGGATTGGACATGTCCAGTATGTAACGGGCAGACAGCGTACGTCGGGACGGGGCAAATCAGACAGCTGGTAAATAGAGCAAAAGAGTTGATGTATACTCCTCCAACGAGTAAGGAGGTTGTTAGGATAGCAACAAAGTTATTATCATGGGTTGACGGTCTGCCGACGGCGAATAATGGAACACACTCGGTTAACGATCTTAGAAAAGCATGGGGAATGGGGATTCATCTGACTCATCTACACTCACCGATCATAAAGTCATAATGGTATAGTTTTGATGATGGCTGGAACCAATTTAGTAAATATGCTTGTAATTTGCTTGTTAAATTCATACTATTTTATTTAAAAAATAAAAAAATTCATCTAAGTTTCTTTTTCTTATTTACAACAAAATATTGTAATTAGTGAATGGTTGACCATGGCTCAACTGCATTTTTAATAACTATCAACTCCCATATCCTTTTCGATTACGTCTTTTTTTTTTTTTTTTGAGCTGTACGTTGTTTTGTTTTGTCTGAGAATTGGCCGATAACGAGCATGATGTTTGGGCAAAAAAAAAAGAAAAAAGAGCAACATTGACTAGACTGTAAATACGCAAGAAATTATTTAAACATTCTACAAAAGATAAAAACATATCCAATAAAAAGAAATTTTTGTTCAGCAAGACGAATGGTCAACCTACTTGTACTTTTACGATTACGATTATGACCCAATCTCATCGCTGGTTATTGTCTATGGCCTCAACAAAAGCTTTAAAAGTTGAAAGTTCACATCCCTCTCTCTTATCCGTGTTTACGCTAGAATCATATAACGAAATCGTAAATACAAAGACCCCGAATTGCATGCTAATTAGCAGTGCACAGTCGCTGCATGATGCCTAGTTATATTTGTTAAGGTTTTCAGCGTCAGGTCGATCCAAATGTCGAGTAGATCGTCGTTTCAAATAAAATCGGCAAGCGCGCGCGCGCGGTATGGGAGTACGGGTGGAAAAGATAATTATCGTTATACATAAGATATAGCTGAGAGGATGCTTATGATATCCGCAACAATAAGAATAACATAATAATAAGACTGTGATTTTACATCAATCATATTAATATAATTATTGTAAACACGCATAGACTCGATAGTACATAACAAACAACTCGCTAGAAAGCATCATTTATTAATAATTGATTAGCTAATATAGTTCTAAACCTAATATTTAAAGAAGTAATAACGCTACTTTATCTAAAGAGTATATACCGTAATATAATGTTTGAAACATCCAATCGAATAATGCTAAAGATAATAAATAATATTACATATGTAGTGTTCATTTCACGTGTATGATAATACAATGCCACATGATTTCTAAGCCTTTTCCCTTTACTTGACGTATTGGTTAAATGTATGGTCTAAAAAGGAAATAGCGTTTTCTATGACATAATGGGGGTTTGTTTATAGTACGGTGGACAACGTTAACTATTATTATAAAACACTGAGAACAAATTCTATGAAATTGATGACCACTAACCCATTTATTTTGAATAAGCAAATATCATACTAATAAAAATTCAAAAGTCTGTTCATATATTGTTTTACGTAAAAATAATACTTTAGACAATGAATGTTTACTACTATGATAAACTTTAGGGTGTACTCAACGATGCGTACAATAAAGTACAGTAAGTAGGAGGCATTACTCATGCCTGTAATTTGCGGAAGCAATTAATTGAGTATATTAGCCATGAACGCCTTATTCCGTATTGCAATTTCTGGCACGCATTATTTAATCTCTATTCTGACGCTATAATGTCATGGGCATGGTAACATTGAACATCATTGATTGTTCATCTTGGTTTCATCTTGGCCCCTTTTTCCATATTGTCCAATGTCCAGGATGCGTCATGCTATTGTTAGCCAAATATATTTATCGTCTAAAACTCAATAGTAATAGGGATATTTAACTTGGGTTTCTGTACAACCAATTGCAAAACGCATCCCCCTGTTTTACTTGCTCGCCGCCCATTTTTATACACACACTTTTGGGAAAGCGTGCTAAGTTCGGAAATGATCGACTACTAAAAATATCAAAGAAAGATGCTACATCAACATCTTGTGTACAACATTTGTATATCATAAATACCCCGCATATTCCTTTAACGAGCACTTTCCCCCATCAACTCAATAGACTAACTGTAAGAGCACTGGCTGCTTCGAGCGATCGTTCGTTCTTTAATTAATCCCTTCCCCCAATCTTGATCTCTCCTCATAGGCCCAAATTCTCTATACATACATTATCAATTGACTCTTATAGAGCAACGTTTTAGAGAATTTACTCTGTGAATGCAAATTGACTTTGCATTTAGTAAAAGGAGAGTGAGCATTTGTTCTACTACCCAGTACAGGACAATATTGTACAAACGTTATCATACAAGCAAACATATTCACACATGCACAAGTGCAATATCATCGTTGTTTTTGTTCTCACCTTTTGCGTCTCTTTCGACGCATTAGTCAATGCTCAACTACCTGGTGATTGGCCACCTCCGGGTGCTATTCCTTCCCCCAAACCCGAATGGTTAGATCTTGTAGATCTGAGTAAAGTGGCTGATGCTCCGGTAGCAACATCCGAGTTGGCTAACTGCAACGATGACCAGTGGTGTACGTGGCAATGTACTGGGTGCGTTGGGCCAAATGATATTGTACACTGTCCTGAGAGTGGAGGTAAGATTGTATGAAACAAATGAAGCGTAAATAGCTTGTGAAGTGATATAATAAATAATAACCCGAACGCTGTATACTCAAAAACCGTTTGATTTTTAGATTGGGGGCTTACATTTGATGATGGTCCTTCGTAAGTGTTGTTGCAAGTCGGAATTACAAGACGATAACAATCGCATGTGTGCTTACTCTGTTTTTTTTTTCCAGAGAGAATACCCCAAAGCTCTTGGATGAACTCGACTTGTTGGATACAAAAGCGACTTTTTTCGTCATTGGTTCACAGGTGGTTCAATTTCCTGATATATTGAAAAGAGCCGTAGATGCTGGTAACTTATATATAATTCATATTAGCCTGATTGTCACATAATTACCGATTTGCTTGTTCTGACCAATTACAATATCGTTATATAGGTCATGAAATTGGTCTTCATACGTGGACACACCCACATCTTACCCAACTCACCACAGAGCAAGTTATCGCAGAACTTAAATGGACCGAACTAGCAATCAAGACTGCAGTTGGCGTAACGCCCAAGATTATACGACCACCATTTGGTGATTACGATGACAGGATAAGAGACATAGCGGCTCAATTAGGATATAGAATAGTACTCTGGGATCTAGATACAGAAGACTATTTACAACAAGACAACAGCACTTTTGATCCTACAGAATTAAGCAACTTGTTTAAAGGCTGGGTTAAACTGAATACAACAAATGGACACGTTTCTTTAAACCACGATCTTTTTCTTCCAGGAATCATAGCTACTCCAGAGAGTGTTAACAACATTAAAGCAGGAGGGTTTACACTCAAACCGGTGTCAGAGTGCAATGGTCTCCCTCCATACTTGGAATCTGATCCGGTTGGAAACGCAACTACTACTGATAACAGTACCTATAATGCAGGGACCAGCACTACGTCTACATATCCGACAAGTGTAGATGCTGCAGCAACCGATATCACTGGAACTGCATCAGCGGCTGACGGACCAATTGCCACCGATCTTTCCCAGTCAAATATTTCGGCAGCAACATCAATATATTTAGTCTACGCTCGATTATTGTTATTAATAACGTTGGCAGTTAGCTCGGCAATGCTTGTGCTCTGATATATATAATTAATTGCCTGCCTGTTACTTTTGATTTTATCTACAAGTGAGTTGATTGTAAAATAGTGTGATGAGCATTTATGGATTATACATAATGTAGGTGTGCATTGATGTTGACATTGAATGTAAAAGTTGCAAGCTTATTTTATTGGGAAATGTCGATATTAAAGCTCGATGGCATTGCAATTAGTAGACAAAAATTGTGTATTTGTTACGTTTGATCTTTATGCTGTTTGTTGTTTATCTCAATAACAATTGTAAAAAAGTTCTCTGATAACACCAACCGGCTGACGCCTCTGCGATTTTTATAAAACAGCTCAAGGATGCATATTCAGCCGTGTTACATTACAAACTTGTGTATATCGATATCCTTAGTTGACTGTACGTTAATGATGCGTATCGTGGCAACTAGTCATTGTTTATAGTCGTGCCAACATGTGGACGCGCGTATTTTTATCCGTTTATTGTTACACGAAATATATGTCGCACTTGGCATGATTTCATAAGCACTTTGAAAACCTCCGAAATGTAACTTGAAATGTAACTTGTCTTGGAGGTTGGCAAACAACTGGTACCAAAACAAACCTGTAAGTCATAAATACGTGGTAATATTATATTAGATATATGGGTTTGGTTTCTGATTCGCTTATCGAATTGGTTTAAATTTGCTTTTATCTAAGTTTCGGGGGGTTAATTGTTCCTAGGTTATCGTTGATATAGAATGAATTTTGCATGAATGCTGTAGGTAAGGGAAATTATTAGGCTGGCATTTGATGTATTTGGTTGCTAGCCCTTAATAGCATATCCATGAATCGGTCAGTTATTAAGAAATGAAGGTGAAAATCTATATTTCATTTTCGCTCGTAACATAATTATTGTGACAAGCATGTGATGTGAATAATATTATTATTACATAATAATAATAAACTCTTGACCACACGAATAACTAAACACACAACACACGCACACACACGCACGCACACACACACACACACACACATATTGTATACATATAGTATATACAACTCATTAGAACGTTATGAAACCTACTTATTGTCAAATCGTTGCGTTGTTGGTGTCAGCAAAGCAAGCCAAACATTTAAAGAGGAAGCTAAAACCCGTTCTACCATATATAAGAAATCAATTGATAAGATCTTCAAGCGGCGCGCGCACGATAAAACCCAAATCATTAGTTATTAATCCTATTAAAATAAATTTGAGATTCTCAGTATATCATAATTTACGTATTCACGCGTGTTTGTCATTTCTCAGCTCCCAACTCGAGTATGCTTTTGTTATCAATTATCTCAAATTGTGTCCCGTTCTCTAACGTTTTTGCATCAGGAGAGATAGACGATTCGCCGACGGCATATCTACGCATCGCTGTTGTAACGTAAACATTGACATTTAGCACCTTAACACGTTGGTCCTCACACAATCAAGCATGTCAAATCTTATTACCTTTTCCAACAGTGGCAACATCGACATAGCTCTTACTGCCTACGAGTTTCATGAATCCAATTGCGGCGCCAACCACATATTTCTCAAATGATCCCCGATCGGTTCTCTCTTCTTCCACTTTCAAGAAGCCGGGTCTAAATATAGTCACTCTTTTAAACCCAACATCTCCTAATTCATGCTCAATCTCTCCTTTTGTTCGAGGATATAGAAACGATGAATTCTTATTGGCACCGGTGGTTGAACAGTATAGATAATGAATATCTCTGTCTTGATTTTGTTGCTTGATTATTTTCGCCGATGAAATGACGTAACCCTTGTCTATCTCAACGAAACGTGAAGCTGAGCCTGCCTGTGCTCGAGTGGTGCCCAGAGTACAAAAGACGACGCTAGGGAAGCAAATGAGTGAATTTGAAATTGAGTAAACAACAAAGAGTGTATGTGGATGATAGTAAGCGATTCGCTGATGAGTACCACAAACTTGTCATTTGCAATAATATACTTACTCATGACCCACAAAGACATCTTTAAAGTCATCAACCTTTTCAAAGTCGATTACTTTTTGTACCTGAATGATGAATAGATTAGTCATAGTCATAACATGAGTTGAATTGTTCGTGTGATCACGCTACATAAATTGACTCACCAGTATGTTTTTGTTCGGACCATCGTATTCAAATTCTCTTCTTCCCACGGTAGTAATTCTAGAAAACCCGCCGTTATGTAACAAATCTCTTACAAGCGTCTTACCAACAGCACCTATTTCCAGCAGTAGTCGGATTTCATGCTTAACAGCTCACTCACGACAAATAGTAGTATGTGGGACGCATCGCATACATGCAAGTCATTTGTCAGAGTATTACACACCTGTTCCGCCAAGTACCAACGCTGTCTTTCCAGCCATTGTGATAAAGCACTCCTTGAATTATGATTGTTCAAAAAGATGAGAAACAAACTCGCCAAAAATCTTGTGATATGGATTGCGAATCATTGTCATTTAAGGTTAGTATAACGGATAGCGATAACGATAACGATAAACATTTATTCTATATTGGTGCCACGGTTTGCTGATCGTAATGGCGGGAAGGGGCAAAAATACGGGGATATTTAAACATGTTCAGTTACGAGTTGAGTAATAAACGTACACGAATACTTGTATCATATCGAATCGATGGATGATACCGTATACTTGACAGTCTATTGGTTACACATTCTATGCATGGGATTGAAGAAAAAAAAGCTTGGTAAGGTTGTCAACAGTCCTTAGATTAGCAAACCGACTTTTGATGGCGCGCGGAAATTTTAAAACAATAAGCTTAGCTTTATTCTACATGTGATCGGGTTTATTTGGACCACGAGTCAAATCTTCATTCAAAGCTTACCAATCCAACATCGCATCTAGATTCTGGGCTCTATGTACACCGTATTTAGAGTTCGTACTACTAAATCCAAGTTTCTATGTGGTTCTGTATTGCATGTACTATGCAGGGCAGTTGAATCGTGTTACGTTTGTTTGTCGTTGTGCAATCAATGGCCCCGAGATTAGACAAACAGACAGAGAGAAAGAGAGAGAGAGAGAGTGTGTGTGTGTGTGTGTGTATGTGTGTGTATGTGTGTGTGTTGTGTGTGTTGTGTGTGTTGTGTGAATGAGAAAGAGAGTAATTTAATAAATGAAAGATATATTATAACACATCGAAATAATAAAATGATTCTTAGCAATTATAAATGTTTAAAAATTGCCAATTAATATTTGGAGCCGTTTCTTATTGGTTCTGCAGCATTTCAGTTACGAATATATTAGCCGAACCTCACCCTAAGAGTAACGGTCTCAGCTGCATATTTTGTTTGTGAACGCTGATAGCTTTCGAGTAGACAATTGGTAACGTCCCCTTCGAACATAGGCTTTCCTTACAAGTACTTGATAATGCTGTGTGCAATATATGCTAATACAATGTTGATCATTACTTTTACGAGCTTACGATAAGATTGCTATTGATGCATGTACGAGGTTATATCATAGTGGTTTGTATTATATTGTCATAATGTGCCTATTGGGCGAAACTTTATTTATTATCTTCAAATGTCAAATGTTTCCACAATGTGCAGGTACAGCCAATACCAGTAAAGAATATGCTAATATGTATTCATTTTTTGCTCTGGTCGTTTGCAGGTTAGTAAAACTGAATTAACGATAACGTCTGCATTGTCATACAAACAGAACCAGCGAATATTTCTACGTTAAATATATTTTATATATAATCTCGTTTCTCTTTTCTCTGGTATATTTATCTTTCCTCCCGTTATGCATTGCGGGTACGCAAACAAAGCTTTCGTTGAATTGGCTTAGAATTATATTCTCTTTCATTCTTTTTACCATATCCTCGGAATCAATTATCAATCAAATCCTTTTCTTCCGCCTAAATCTGTTTCTAATTGGAGATGGCCGATAAACCTCCGCTGGTGACAATATCCACGGAACAGAGCCGAGCTATATTCAGTATAGTTGTGCCATTAAACATTATATCAATATGTTTCTGTTTAATAGCCGTGAGCGTGTATTTTCTCATCAGACACCAATACAGTTCACTGGCAGATAGAGTGTCATTCAGGCTGAGTACTGCTATTACCATATCAGACATTATGTACTCAATATTTCAGATAACGAGTTTGATGGCTACTACTCCAGGTCCACTTTGTTCGTTTACGGTACGTCTAATATTAAAAGTAGATCTAACGCATGTTCATATTTACAATTCATATATAACCCAAATTTTTTACCGTAGGTATGGGGATGGGTGTTCTCTAGTCTACTGTCGATATTCCTTACCAATTGCATTGCCATCGTAAGTATTTGGTGGACTTTTTGCATATTGATCTTCTTGTCTCGTACTCACTCCCCTTACATTTCATAGAATCTACTAGCTGTGTTCGTACATGAGTATAGAGGAAGACATAATTTGGAAAGATATTACTTGCCGTGTTCTTTTCTTTTGGCACTTGTACTGTCTTTGCTACCAGTTTCAAATAATATGTATGGGTGGGACGAGCCAGAATCGTAAGTACTTTATCTGTTCGTTCACGTGACAATATAATTCTACTAACTAACACAATTTACTTTATAGTGTATGCTGGTATCGTGGCTCAGGTAGAAAGCGCAATATCATTTGGCAATGGTCAACTCTCTTTGCATGGCAACTACTCTCAGTTTTGTATTGTCTGTTTGTCGTCATTGCTGTCATGGTTAAGTTAAAAGATACCAAAGACGCGTTGGCGAACAATTCGCAAAAAGCTTCCCAGACCAACCCATCGGGCAATAAACTAAGTTTGGCAATGAAGCAAAAGAATTTAATTTTAGTAGTAGTGAGAAAAGTCATGTGCTATCCACTTGTGCCAATTATTACACAAACACCAAACTTCCTAATAGAGACGTTGGCATATACCAGCCGAAAAGTTAACTACGAATTGCTTATGATGACTTACATATGTTCAAGTATACAAGGTATGTACAAAAAAGCATTATCACCAATGCGCGCCTGTTAGTTAGAGAGTTTTTGGAAGTAATCGATTGACAACATTATATAGGTATACTGGATGCGCTTGTATTTTCTCAGGATGTTGCAGTGGCAAAAAGTCTTAATAACCTTAGTATCTATCTTTGGAAAAAATACATAAACCCATACGAAGAACTATATCCACACAAGTCACACAATAAGGCGGTCGTATTGAGACGCAAAAGCGTATTCGAATCGAAACCACCGGTTACATCTGAATCGTATACAAAATCAAGCTCATCGATCATCGAAGTAAGAGAGAACCCCAGCTTTTGGGAACGGATGAGATACAATCTGATTATCAAAATTTTCATGGAGCCAAACAACGAAGCGGCCGAGATAGGATGCGAAAAAAGTCCCAAGACATCACAACATGAAATGCAAGCTCTTCAACAAGACAGATGTGAGACACTCGACACAGAATGTAGCAACGATATAACAGGGGACAATCACTTGCAGAACGAACCGTCGATATCATCTTTGAAATCTCCCTCAACTATAAGTTATATTGGTGACATATCCAACGAGAAAACCGTATCTCAACTACATCCGCAATCCGCACTATCGCATCCTCAATTCGAGTATGCTGGTCTACATCGGCGCTCAGCTTCAACTCCTTGGGACTCTATTGGAAATGAAAATCCAATGCCATTGTCCGTAGTAGAAAACTTTGCTCATAAAGCATCGCAATCACTACATATCTGGGTACATAGTGATAGTGATGTAACTTCGGTTGAATCGAGCACAAATAATGAGAGAGAACAAAGAGAACTCGAGCTTATTGTAAAGAAACTGTAATATACGGTTTAGTAGTGTTCATGCTTATCTGTAACATAAATCTGTATAGGATTATTACTAATGATTATTCTAATGTATATTGAGCAAAAACTGAATAGAATGCTTCTAAGTATTACAATTACGCACTCATTTGTATTTCAATACTATATATAACAATATCTTGCACAGCAAATATGATTACCAATATTAAAAAATTATATCATGGCTCAATTGAGATATGCTACTACAAGTTTGCGATGTTATAACCTTGCAGACAAACGATTTCATTTAAAATGACAAATCCAAGACAAGCGCCTTTGTTCCTACAGAAAATAATAAAGCGTGGGGTATAATAAAGTGTGGGGAGAATAAAACGCTCATAAAACTTATCTTTTTTGACATAAGAACACATAAACGAGCTGCTTGGGTTTTTTGCCCTTGCAGCAATTATTCTCCTTCGCGAGTTGTGATGATATACGGAATACAATAGACGTTGCCAGTGCAATGCTTAGCGCAGGATTGTTTGGAGAAATACGTCACCATTATGACGCATGATATTAATGTGACCGCAAAGCTTAAATTTTTTTTTTTGCTAATCAAAAAATGTCTTCACTATTACTCTTTCAGAGATTGTCTGCTAAAACGACGAACGCTATAAACAAAAATTGCTTATTTTCAAGTACAAAGATAGCAACTCCCAATGTTGGCCATATAACCGGATCAAGACAACTTTAAACTAGATATCAACCCTCACCCGATGACTGTAGGACACGGAAATACAGTATCTCCAAAAGGCACAACAGTCTCTGAGAAAATCTGCAGCAGTTGACATTGCATGCCGCCTGATGCAATGGTGTTATTAACTGATTTTTCAGTGTTCCAGTCTCATTTACAGAAAATAATATTACTGGTTCTCCCTAAATGCAGGCTTTTTTTAAGCATATCGTTCCCAACAACCTGCACTCCTAAATCAAAATTAGTATTAGGCTTAGTGGTTTGAGAAATTTTCTCACAGACGTTATATTATCTATTAGTATTACTATTGACAGACGGGGTCCGGTTCATTTGCCCGATCTACGATAAGGCATTATTAATAACTGTCAGGCAATGACTGTCGGGCAAATAACCGTCGGGCAAATGAACGCCATCCTTAAAATTGTTATAATGATTACAAGACTTGAGTTTAATAATAGTCAGTTAGCAAATAGGCACAATTTGAAACTTGGAGCAATTTTGATTATAACAAGTCGATTTATTTGACTATCACATATAATAAAGATTTTCAATTCTTTCTTTCTTTTTTCTTTTCGCTATTGTAATCTTCATTATCCATATTCATTATTTAAATAATGATATAATAATAATCATTATCTTCTATTAATAATGATTAGTTAAATACATTATAATAAATACAAATAAACGATAGTAACAGGTGGATAAACAATCGAAAAACATTGCTTGTACACCGGCGTGCCAAGCAGCAAACTCACCTTCCATCTCTACCAGCAATCCTCACAAGCAGCTAAGCAATCACCGAATCGGACCCTCAAACTCGCTCCACTCTACCAAGTGTTCCATTGGATCTGTTCACAGCAAACCGCCAGTGTAGAGAAAAAGGGGAGAGAAAGAAAAAGAAAAAGAAAAAGTTGTTAGTTTATAACGTAAAGCAAATGCGATACTTACCTTATACTTACCCAAAACCTTCTACCCGTCATCTAAAAGCTGTGTAAAAAAAAGAAGAAGGGAGATGTCGTGATAGTGTTCCGGGCATCCCCCGTGACCCACTTATCAGAGGACCCGTGCCAGATCCCTTCACGCAGGCGATCCAGATCTTCCCGTCCACCAGTCGAAACAAAAGAGAGCAGCCACCTAGTTAACCAGTTAAAAGCAATGATCTGTTAGTGAACGATTATTTATCCACAAATTTACCTACAGTCCTACCTCGTTATATCCCCACTTTGGGACGGGGCTTTTTCGGGGATATATCCGAGGTGGGGATACAACTGAGGTATATATGTGTATGCAACGTTATTTAAAGCATGAAAGTTTATTGGTTAATAAATTCTGTTAATAAAGTTTTGGCGTTTTGGCTTCTTTATCTAAGCGAATTATATTACGTATATAACTTATATCACTTTCTGTTGTAAACTCGTTTGCCAATTTTTCATTGCTTAGTTTTACATCAGTTTCTTTTCTCTTAATAATGTTTACTTTATCCTCGAGTGATAAATCCCTCCTTTGCTTTCTTTGTCTATCTGTGTTACTGGTATATTTGCAGAACTAGCCATCTTAAAGTGCAGAGGATTCATAAATTACTGATGAAATAATAGTAATAACTGTGTAGTTAATAGATCTGACGGTTGATTTAATAGACCTTGCAAAGATGCTCTCTCTTATACGTTATTTTACGGCCCGATTTATGTGGCCCGATTTATGTGGCCCGATTTATGTGGCCCGATTTATTTGCACTTGATTTGTGGCCTGAATTTGTTAAAAGTGGCATGATTTTCAATTGGTAATGTGAAATGCGATAAATGATTGACAAACCTGACACAGATTATATAAATAGAAATGGCATGATATTTTGTGTAATACAAAGGGGAGGTATGATCATAATGGCATGGGAAATCGGGACCATAGAATTTTGGGGATAGGGATATATCTGAGTGGGATACAAATGAGGTAGATTTATACTGATATACAATAAGGGAAATCCTTCCAGCTGAAAAGCTGGGATTAGCTGAGGTTGGGATACAATAGGGGGGGATACAAATGAGGTGGGACTGTATATCCAAATTACATCTATCGTCGTTCCTCTCTCAAAGCCAACTCTTTTACCGCATTAACATTCTATTCTGTGCGGTACACGTTAATAACGATAAAGCATGTTTTGTGTCGGGGCAAAATATTTGCTCTTCTGTGACCTCTTCTGTCGGTTAGCTATGTGATCGGTAAACCGAGTCGTCGGTTAAAGATTTGTTCGAGAGTTGTAGTGAACTGTCGTATGTGCGTGGTATAGAGTGGCGGAAGGAATTTGTTGGTTATATATATTCAACTTTTAGATAACGGAGTGGCGGCAAATGTTTGTTGCGTTGTAAATTTAAGAGCTCGTTGTGAAGCAATGCATGTACAATGGAGAATAGTGTTTGGATATATGTGTGTTTATATGAATAAACGCGTGTTCGAACTTTTTTATGTGGTCGACAAACCGTACCGTTGTTTAAAAACTTGTTCGTGAGTTGTAGCGAACTGTCGTATATGCGTAATATGGAGTGGCGGCAAATATTTATTGCGTTGTATATTTAGCTTTGAATAACGTTGTATTTGCGCTTTGGAGGAGAGCTCGTTGTGAAGCAATGCATGTGCAATGGAGAGTAGTGTTTGGATATATATGAGTAAACGCGTGTTCGAACTCTTTTGTCGGCTATGTGGTCGACAAACCGTGCCGTTTTTTAAAAACTTGTTCGTGGGTTGTAGCGAACTGTTGTATTTGTGCTTTGGAGGAGAAGAAGTTGTTGTGAAGCAATGAAGAGTAGCGATATAGTATCGGTTATGCCGGTCGTTGTTTAAAAGCTTGTTCGTGAGTTGTAGCAAAGTGTCGTATGTGCGTTTTGGAAAAGGAGAGGTTGCTGTGAGTTGAGGCAATAAATGTGCAATGGAGGAAAGAGTCTAGGTATATATATGTGTATTAGTAGACGCGTGTTTGAGTGTTAGATGGGAAGATGACACATATTGGTACTACTTGATATTATCAATTGCTGTCGTACGCAACCTTATAAGTATAAATGTCGTTATATATGCAGTAAGGAGTATGAGAATCTGCACTGTCAACCAATAATCGAGCATCCACAGGTATCGATATATTGCCTAGTGGAACACATCATATCGCAAGTACAAATATTTTTCACTGGTTAACGAGTCCGATAAGTCACGCGTATAATTAAATTGTTATCTGCGCAGTAAGGAGTGTGAGAGTTAGCCACAACAATCACGATCAATCAATAGTAAAGCATCCACGGGTATCGACCGTAATAAGAACAATAGTATCAGTGTAGCATTTCGGAACACACGCGGTAAAATGGTTTTCACTGATCTCTACGATAGTGATAATATCGATAGCATATAGAATAAATTTAAATAAGTTTTTTTACGTACTATATTTATAATGGTGTTGTATTCAGATGTCCGAACGACAGCCAACCAAATTTATAGATCGCGTCCACCATTTAAGTACTGCTGTCAATAACTACCGTATTTTCTTGACTAAGTATCCCGAGAAAAGTACCCTTCAGTAATTTTGAGGCCTGATTTTGTAAAAGACCCGGGTACTATTTTCGAAAAATTAACATTATCAAGTAAAATACCCAAGTATTATAAACGAATAATCCCATTGTAATAGTAAAATTATCCATCTAGCAGTATATATACATGTTCCCTCTCCCCATTAAAGTACCCCCTGATGAAGTACTCCAGGGTAAGAAAATACGGTAATATTAGCGAAGAATGTCTACAAAAATTAAAAGAACTACATTAACAACAAACAAAAATTGCTTGTTCTCAAGTACAAAGACAGTAATCCCAATGCTACCCATGTAAATATTGCTCAATGGGTTAAGGCGACCTTTATCCTAGATATCCATTGGACGTTTACTGAAGCGAAATGATTAAGCGCTGTCCAATATCCTGATCTTGAAAATGCAATGTACGAATGGGTCATTAACCGATGCGATCTTAAAGAGAAGGCAAAACAATTTGCAAAGTTGTTGAATATATCCAAGACAAATTTAAGTTTTAGGGCATATTTTGCCCTTATTGTTATCTTGCTGAGGAGACATGTTTTGTGCGAACGCGACTGGTTGGTTATCAAAGTTCAAGAAAAGATACGGAATTACAAAAGTAAAACGGGCATGGAGAAAGTACCTCAGCAGATCATACAGCTGCAGTAGATACTGCTATTACTGAATTTAGAGAACTATTAATGCAATATAATCTGCAAGACATATATAATGTGGATGAGACGGGACTGTTTTACAGATACAGTAAAGTGCAACGATTATTGCCAATTGTTAATAGTATTTTGCATCTTCTTAATTGATTAATAGGCTTGAACCAGACACGATACTAGCAACAACCCGCTTAAGTGGTAGAAAAAAAAGTAAAGAGCGATTGGCAGTTGCACTGTGTGCAAATGCTAATGGAACAGACAAACTCAAGCCGCCGGTAATTGGTAAGTATTTGAACCCACGATGCTTTAAACATATTAACCGCAATAACCACGAAGGCATGGAAGACAGGGCGTGTGTTTGAACAGGGGTAAGAGCGTTCGATCAGCGAATGACTGGACGCAAAGAGTCATTCTTTTGATAGATAATGCAACAAAACAACCTGGATAATATTCTTTGTAAACCCATGGTCAAATTTACATATTTTTTTAACACCTAATTAAGCTGTTCTGATCAATTCTGAATCTTGAATCAACATACTCGATTGTAATCACTTCATAATTTATTTATGAATAGCAAATATGAATGACACAAAAAAATTAATGTTTCTGATTAGTTGACGCTTTTATAAACCAGCGGTTACTTACCACGTGGATGATATTGTCAGACTTGGCATACCAGCCTCTGACAAGTAAAGATTAAGGAGAAGATTCCTACCATGCTCGGTAGTGGAATTTTCAAATGGTGAATGGTATCGATTAGGTTGTAGTCAGGGAATACTAGATACTCATTATCAGGCAGCTGATTAGAAAGGGTTTCGTCGACAATCATTTCACCGACAAATCTTAACCAACATTATTTCGAAGTTATCCTTTTTTAGTCAGTGAAATGTACTGTCGGTGAAATAATTGTCGATGACTTATTATCTGGTTATACATTATAAATATAGTATGGCCGGCATGTTCTTTGGACAATATGGGGTAAAAGCACATGTTAGATAGCTTATATTACTGAACGTGAGAATGTACTAGGTTTGTGTCCTACTACAATGACCTCCATAAATGCACATCCTTGGGATGGAGGAAAGCGTGCATTTACAGAAGGTGTGCATTTGGAGAGGAAAGAACTGGTTAATTTTATGTCATTAGCATTATTAGTCATGGAACATGCCTAATTTAGCGATATATAATGAGTTTCCCATGGGAAGAATCCAGTGAAGACCCTAAACAATACAGACTTTGTAAACTGGATACAGATAGACTTCAGGACCATAACGTCGGTCAGTCTAAAGTTCAGTGCATTGATATTAAAAACACTGCACACTGTCATGTATAATAGCTCTATAAGTTATAGTGAAGAAGGAGTTTGTATGATCAAGAATCGCAGATGGGTGGGTTATCTTTGCACTATCAGAGGTCGGTGCGGATTTCATTCAAACTATCATTAAAGGCACGACAACGACAATTATACCCTCTGGTGGAATCACGAAATATTCGATATCGACTGTACTTATTTTAAAAATATAAGTGTTACCTCGAGTAAATATCAAATGACGATGTGGAGATGGTAGACGTGACGGATTATATTATGGATACGGAGATTGTAATTCGTGATAAAGGAGCAGAAGACGGAAATCCAGAGAACCGCGTTCCAACAAATAAGAAGAAGGGAGATGATATCCTAGTGGCCGAGTTAGATAAGAAGAGTAAAGTGTATGACTGATGCGCATAATCCGGCCACTTGTTCTAGTGAATGTACGTGGGGTGGTTGAAAAGTTTTGATCGTGGACATTTATCTCAACAACTGCCCAACATATTTAAAAACAGAGACTATAATTGCAAGCCTGAGGTTCCAATGGACAGCTGAAAAATAAGTTGGCATGAATTGATCCGGTAATTGTCGGGTTATGTACATCTGTGCGACGGTACCATAAAACAATTGGAAAATAACCATGGTTAGAAAGAATGGTTCGTCATAGAAATTAGGAATGACATTGTATGCCTCACCACCAATATGTATATGGTTTATCCTTTATTTGACCACTCTATCTAATAAAATGTTTTAGGCTTTCAATAGTCTATTAAATTTTGAAACAGCTTTATTCAAATATTCTTATCGAATTGGAGAAATATAAAATAGTACCGATGGATAAGTGGCTAGTTATGATAATCAACGAATTACTGCTATTATTAAAGTACACGCATTAGTTAATGGTCAAGTGAAAAGCGTCAGGTAAAGATGTTGATAGTCCTGATGTAAAACATCTCAAGTTTCCAGAATTTGAGCTTGCCAACATTGAGTTACTGTATGCAATAATTATTGAAAAAGCTAAACATTGCTGAAAGATCTCTAGATAAAATAGAATCTGTTTAAGATAACTCAACGGTGAAACCATCAAAATATTATTATTAGGAATCGTTCGTTGTTGCAAGAAAAACTGTCGACTTATTCTTTAGAAGAATAGACAAACCGACTTTTTACAAGTTGGAAGCGAGTGAAATATTAGCAACGTCCCGTCTTTTAGGAAAAAACAAAAACAGAGAATGTCCTTCTATTGTTGTTTGTACGAATGCCGATGTTTCTCACAAGCTCAATCTTGGAAATACGCAAATCAAGCACGCAAATCAAGCTCGCAAATCAAGCACGCAAATCTTGACATTACTTGTCGCAATAATAGAAACGCTGGAATTCTAGCAAACATGTTTCAAGATTGGTTGCGTCATTCCAATACTAGTGTCTCTAGAATATATTGTGTCTTACTTTTTAGACAACTGACCAAGTCACGTTACCAAGAATTAATACTGAGATACTTCTTTTACAGCCAAACATACGGCCATAGATGCTGGCATTATTGTGTCGATATCATGGATGCTAGAACGAGTCGAGAATGGAAAGAATGCTAGCGACCTAATAGAAACCGTTTTACGAGCAATACGGTGGCTTGGAAGAAAAAGTTATTTCTATTTGCTGGAAAACTACAAAATCCTCCTAATAACGCTAGTAGTGGTGACGAAGGTCAAGAACCGAATGATAACTTACTTGCCGAATAATATTCCAAGGCTTTGAATTGGGACAAAGTTGTCTAAGTTATGAGAATGTGGGAGAACAATTCCATAGATCATTATAGACCTGACTGTAGTTTCATTTCTCCTTCAATACACATAGTAACTAAACCTGACAATATTGTTAACGCTAAAGTTCAGAACTCAGTCGACTCAGTCCAGAACTGACAGGTCCCGAACTGAAATACCAACAGATATGAAAAGTGTAACGAAAAGACTGGATGGTTTAATGAAATCTTTACATGAACAATAGTCACTAAGCGTATTTTCTATGATTCGACGACTTTATACCACATGATAAGGATGTCTCACAGACGATCGATAAAATGAAAGGAGTGATTTATTCTTTAAACTTTGCAACAATGAATATCGTAGTTGATTTGTCCTCAGGCCTTTTATCAGATTATGAGAAGCTTTACAAAAGCGGCAAATATGCGGATATTTCAATTCATGTTGGAAAGGAGCCACATAACAAGATATTTCTCGCTCATACACTAGTATTGTGTACACGAAGCCCATTCCTTGATAATAGCTTAACCGGGAATGCAGAGACGTCTAAAGAGATTCAAAGGGCTGCTATGACATTGGAAGATGTGTCACCTGATATTTTCGAAATTTTGCTTAGGTAATAGTAAGCCTCATATATCAAAGCCATACGAATACATGTACTGCACTGCAACTTAAATATAAATTGCTTTGTAGGTTTATCTATACTGGGAAAATTTTCTATGATTCATGCAAATGTGTAGATTGGATTAGGCTTCTGGATGGAGCTAGCAAGTTTGAACTACTTGATCTTCTCATTGCAATTGAAGCTTATTTGGTTGAGAAACAGAAAAAATGGATTGAACAGAATATTATCACAGTTCACAAGTATGCTCTTTCTACTATTACTGCTCCTTTGAACGGGCTTCTGGGTTATTGTAATCGGATTATGGTTTCACACCCAGATATTGTATTTAAATCAAATGATTTTGCAACTTTACCAAAGGAGACTTTGATCAATCTTCTCAAGAGTGATGAACTTAGCATGGAAGAAGATGATATTTGGATGTCAGTTGTGCAATGGGCCACTAAACAAGTGCCTGAACTAGAACTTGGAAA
>CAJVPI010000460.1:0-29556 GCA_910592345.1 Paraglomus brasilianum
ATCATATCAACAATTCTACTACTTCATCGATCTCTGACCAATGTTACGCACACTCCAATCAGTCTCATTCTGACTCTTCTATAGTTACCAAAAGGTCAATAATATTCTTGATTTACCAGGTTGTTTGTATTTAACGATTATAAAAAGTACGATTCAATAATTATTCAAACGATCTGTGCCGTGTTGATGAGGAAATAACAACATGACAAATCCGTTTCTCTACTACATAGTTATTGTTTCGCTGACTATAATCTTCCAAGGCTTTGTTCTGGCAACTTTCTGAATTTTCGTAGATATGCCGACTGAACCAGTTGAGCTTTTAGTTGACAATCGCGCTCCTTTTATTTAACTCGAGAAAAGCCTTTCCTTTCGGGCATATTTCGATCACATTTCGGTAAACTTCTACGATTTATTTTTTAAATAGGTTTACTATCTTCTCCTTATGTCCAAGTTATCAGTATAGTTCGAATGAAGCAGAAAGTAACGATGGCGTCAATTATAATAATTTGTGAATAGCAAATATTCACCTTAGTTTGTCTTCTTGATGCTTGCCGATTAGTTTGTTAATATGAATACATTCTTCCATCAATTTTCAAAAATGAACACGTTGATACGTCACGTTGGTAAGTCTACGTTTTACTGAGAAAATCTTTGAATACTAGCATGTGTAATGTATATTCTGGATAGCAAAACATACGAAGAGAAGAGTCGCTTACGTGTATTAATAATGACTGTAATCATTTTCAAGTCGATTACAAGTGTACGTAAATTCATTAAAAACAACGTGCGAGGGAATTCTATCCATTTAATTCAATTGCTAATATTAATATTGATATTTATAGTCAGCAAAACAAATGATTACAGTCAACAACTGACAAAGTGATGAGCAACTCGATCTCCATGCTCCCATATTAACAGAGTTAACATAGTCTCCATATTATATTGTCAATAGCCTATTGCACTATGTTGTATATAGCCACAATTCAAAGCCTTTGCTGAAGATACGAACTACTCCTTGATATATTGTCCAAATTAAGGACAAAGAATTGGATTGTTAAGTGTGAGGCGACTCTTCGATTTAGCGCTTTGATTAATCGAGTATACTGTCGCGCTCTTCACGTATAAGTAATTCGAAAGAACACGCTTAAATGTCACTCGTTTGTTAATATGTCTTGCTATGCAGAGCGACATTTTGTTTGTACGGTCAAAGCTCGATATAGTGAAGCCTCGATATAGTGAAGATCGCACTATAGTGAAGAATTTCTCTGGTACAAAAACGGCATTAGTATAAACTTTACTATATTGAAAGATTTCGATACAGTGAATTTTCGATATAGTAATAGTGAAGAAAAATGCCCGTCCCGCTGACTTCACTATATCGAGCTTTGACTGTATCTTACTTACATCCTCATTATTCATATGATGTCAGAAGCTAGCTAATAGTTCTCAGCCTCAGCAAAAGCCTGCCCTCGACATCATTCTGTGTTACCATTACCAATATTAATATATTTTCTACAGACGGGTGGATTTTTTTCCGCGGCCATTCAAATATATTTATATCGCAGAATTATCAATGGCATAAAGAGTCAATGACGTAAACAAGAAACACAAGAAACTCTGCCCAGATCGTCAATCTGACTTGTCGAGAACACGTGATTAAAGACACTAGTTAATAATAATATTGCAGACTAGCTTGTCATAGAGAATCGACTTACTTTTTTTTATCTGATGTTGCAAATCTTTCAATGGCATGATTAATGCTTAATCGTATGATCTAATGGCATGTCTTTGCGACTGTATAATTCTAATGACATTCTTATTCTGATCGTATGATTCTAATAAAATGTTCTAATGACAGATCCTATATAATACTTTTTTAGAATCTGTTACGTATGAGTATTGTCACGTGGGTCGACATACTTGTAAAGGGTGAGCTATAATTATTGTTACGCCCGAATACAGGATATACAATACGGCGATCGGGTAAACTCATTTAATCGCCAATTTGATGTTCGTGTCACCTGCACGTTCGGGTTTTCGGTTCTGTGCACTAATTGTGGGGGAACCCCTAATTGTGGAAATTTGTGGAAATTTCCAGAAATTACTAGTGATGCCAACTAAGGGTTATAAATTGAAGGCGTGTTCTTCTTGAATCGTTTCATCTTTTACACGTTTACACATAACTTACGTAACTTATAACTTGATCATAATAATCAAACGATAATGGAGCAACAACAACAACAACCACAACCACAACAACCACAACAACCACAACAACCACAACAACCACAACAACCACAACAACCACAACAGCCACAACAACCACAACAGCAACCAAGCTTCACCTTCATCCCATTCTTCATCCCACCTTTCCCTCTCCCAGCGTTCGAAGGACAACCTCCAAGTCCACAAAATCAAGCGGATGGACAGAATGCTCAATTCCAAATACCGCAATTGCCTTTGCCAAACACCCCTCCCCAGGCTGGAGCGGCACCAACTTCGCCATTCATACAATTTATGGTCTATACAGTACCCGGTGCAAATACTGATGATAACCTGCCAACACCAATAATAATATTCACTCAACCTTTATTCCCAATGGAACAACCACAAAAACCGCGGGCATCAGAAAGTGCAATGAAAGCACTCCCGATTGTGAAAATAATTGATGAACATATCAAGTCTCACGCTACGTGTCCGATATGTCTTGACCAGTTTACGGTCGAATCGGTAGTAAGACAGCTACCATGCTCGCATATGTACTGCGAAGGATGTGTATTTGAATGGCTAAGGGTGAATAATTCGTGTCCTATGTGTAGGAAGGGGATTGAATCTGAGGAGGAAGAGAAAGCTCGGTTACAAAGAGAGGCTAATAATAACAGCAATGATAACAATGACAACGACATTAACAATAACAATAACAACATCAATGGTCATGATCATATCAACAATTCTACTACTTCATCGATCTCTGACCAATGTTACGCACACTCCAATCAGTCTCATTCTGACTCTACGAGCTGTGCGTTTGCAAGCATTGGTTGCTGTGGCGAAACGGACACTGATGCATGTACTTCGACTGTAACATTACCGCAATGTCATCACCAATTCCACGCATCATGTTTGAGGACGAATCTACTAGTGGAGGGATATTTATTAGATTCGTCGAGCCTGGATTTCCGATGCCCCATGTGCAGAACTAACGCTTCGGTACAGACTGAGGCATTGAAGTTGAATAGCGCGATGTGAGGAGTGGTCGAAAGGAAAATGGTGAACAATACGGACTATTTGAAAGAATATTATATGGACTTTTCTGTTATATAATACAATGTTGTAAATTTAGTCTGTGTAGTTTATTGTTATAGACGGTATACTATTTTAATGACTAAAATGCACCATAAGAACTGTAACGAAACACTCAATCGAGTGTTTTTAAAGACACTTATTTTGTAATAGTAATTATTATTATTGGATTGTATAGAACTAATTGAAAGTGCAAATAAACATATCCTGTTATTGTATAGAGTTCAGTAAATTTTCGTGCAGTGCTTAATGTTGGCAATGTTCATATTAAGGTTGACGCATGTGACATGTAGGATTCTAAACACCTTTATTTATTTTTTTTAATCCACGAATAATCTTCGAAAGATTATAAATACCGGGTCTATCAACCAGAAAGTAGCCATTGATACAGCAACCTCCTCTCTATCTCTACTTCCCATTATCATTCAACATTATGATTGTCGTTATACTTTTCCTCTCTTTGCTTTGCTTCAATATCCAGCAGCCCCTGGTGCATTCTCGTCACTCTTTAGACTTAGCAGCAACTCCTTAAACCTTGTAACATCCTTTTGATTTATGAATGGGGTTTTGCTCTGCGCACTGGTCAGCCCAAGAATTTTACATACTCGCTCCCATGTAGTGCCGGACGCAAGTCTTTCGCGTTCTGCTAGGAATTCCGCTTCATCGATTCTAAATAAGCGATAGGCCAGCTTGTTAAAGAATGCAATTGTAAAGAGCGAAACTCACAAAAATCGCGTTGAATAGTTAATTACTCGTTCTGTTTTAGTATATTGATTTTTTTGGCATTGTAGTCTTCATAGAATCGATCTATGTCAGCATGTGCTTGCTCGATTGTCTTCTCATGCTTTTCCCTATTACGCTCTTCGCGTTCATCGATTGTTTGCTGAGCACGCTCTCGCCATTCACTATGAATGTCAAAACGATTAGAACAATGAAAATAATAAAACTTGCAAAATTATACGTCGCCCAACTTTTAAAGAAGTTGGGTAAACTAACTTTAAAACCTCGGTCGCTTCTTCCAATTCTTCTTCTTCTTGTTGTTGCTGGTAGAAAGAAGTAGTCCCAACAGTCGCTTCTGAATACGTAGACTGTAAACAATATACGTGATCTCAGCTAAATCACCCACGCAGAAAATATAGTATACATTACATAATGTATATTGTTGATGCAGTTTTAATGGATCTTGACGATCGTACTGCTCAACCGTTCAAATCTTTCTCCTCAACTAACCGTAATGTCACTTATTGCAGAGACTGGTGGAAACTCATTACCAAGCCCCAATCCAATACCAATGCTTGGCGTCACATTCAATGTTGTTGGGTCAACATCTCCAGTACTGAGATCAGGGAATCGCTCAAGTTCGTTTGCAGACCCATTGATTCCACCGAACCGTGCAGCATCCTCACCCAGAATAGCCTGCTCTCTAGCAAGAAAGTCACTCGTAGAGTCATCAACGAGACTGGTGGTTGTGGTGGTGGAGAAATCAATAGGTGGGAATTCGGTCATTGCGGCAGGATTGAAAATCTTTCCTTGCTCTAGTAAATTTTATTTAGGGCACACGATCGTCATGAGATTATATATCATGTGATTTAGATCGCACAACACTAACTATAACTAGGTTATTTTCAGAAAAAATGAATTAACTACTAATATTCTTTTAACTGTAAAGAGACGGATACTTGAGAATCTTGATAGATTGTAACATATCAATTGTAGTCATTACTACTATTTCTCCGGAGAGAATCAAGGCTCCATCAAGCAATGCCCGGAGGGAGCGCCATTTTCATTACAGTTCCACAATTCCCACACCAGCTGCAAGTTTTTGAAGTATAGGCCTCGTTTGGATAATAATACTGACCCCTAATTCTTCTGCTTTAGCCACCAGGCGTTGGCGAAATTGATAGTGGCCCCAGCAGAGCATTTTGCGAACGGTTTTTCGTGTGATCTTTCTTGTTTTTCGATTTACCATGTTCGACACTCAAAAGGAGAGATGATAAAGGCATCGAATATTTGCGAGTGAAGATTATCCATAGACAAATAATTCGTCCAATGTCGGTATTGGCCAATTTTTAGGAGAACGCCAGGGTCGATGGAAACTGCATGAACAGAAATACCTGCTTGGGTTTCGCGGAGTTGTTTTTGCGTCTCGTAAACCCATGAAAATTTCCATTCATTAGTTTTGCGAATATACGTAAGCTTACAATCGGACGTTATTCTGTGAGGAACAGGCCACTTATTATTACGCTTTTTTTTTTCTTTTTTTCTTTTTTTCGAAATGAAGCGGCCACAAATCGCGTTTTTCGTTCAGAATGACAACAGGCTTATGGCAGGGTGCAGAAAGCATTGATGGATTATGGAGATGGGTGATACAGAACTTCTTTGCTGATTTGTGGTTGATCCTAAAATTAGTTAAAAATAAATGAATAAATGAATAAATAAATAAATAAATCAAAACAAAAATAACAATCATACCTAGCAGCAGCTAATCAATCGCCTCATCGATAATGTTTGCAGGCGCTTTGCCATGTGTACCTTGAAGCAGCATTCCGATACGCACGACAGTTCGCACGAATTTGCGTTCACCCCATACGCATGATCTTTGAAGTCTCTTGTCCTCACGCTCATTAACATCTTTTCCTACACGAACATCCGTGTAAAGCTTAAGCTTATCTTCAATAGGTTGAGATTTTATCCAAACCCGTCGTGATGGATCAATATGCGAATCTTGAAGCTACTGTCTACGAAAACGGTTCTGAAGCTTTGACAACGAGTATACAACTTTTCCAAGGCAAATCCGTCCGATTACGCCTAGACGTCTGACAATGCTTTGATAATTTCCTGATTATCTTGATTAAATTAAATGATTTAATCACATAGTACTGTGGTAAAAATACACATTACAAATGAGTAATTCTGCCACAAACAGTACGAGCTTAAAACGCGAAACTTTTAATATTAATAGTATTAATGTCACATGACGCATCTCTCCTGTGGCGTTAATGACATTCCGCGTTTTACAAAAAAGTTGTTGATTTGTCGCACAATCAAAGTTTTTACTTTTGGCTTGCAAGCTGCATTATTGTCATAATAATAGTAACACTGTAAAATTATTGGGTCCCTTTTCAACTAATATCAAACAGAAAGGTTAAGGGGTCACCCATGTGCGCCTAAATAAAGACCTCGAAGAAAGGTAATTAGTGGAGGAATATGTGGCGTTCAGCATATACACCATATTTAAATGCCTGAACGTAAAAATGTCCCTTTGACCTCTTTCTATCCATCATCATTTGGAACAAGTATCTACAACTATGGTTTATGTCTCACCGCAAGGACTGCGACGGATACCATTATTGGACGCTACTACATTCCTTGATCTGAAACAGTTTGCTTTTAGATATCATGAGTCAGTTAAGCAAGTGGAAGGCAGGGTAGTTGTATATAAATTCAAGCTTGAAGACGATGGATCACTCGGCCATGATAAGGTATTCATACAACTTCATTTGCCCAGTATTATGCGTATCATGTATCTTGATCCGACCCGCAAATGATAAACCCCCAATCGACAATTTTTCATTTATTCGTGCGATTGGCAATATCAGTATATCAGACTCCCTCCACCTGAGAAACCATACATCCTTCGACTCAATCTTAAGTCTGGATCAGCAGCTTCTCATAATACCACATTCTACACGAATTATCCGATTGATGGGTATATCACGAATTGGTATTATTCTGTTTTACTGATATTCTCACAGACAATTAATTGGCATATTGATTAATACAGATCCCAGTTTGAGAAAAAGAAATTCTACCCTATCAAGTAAGTAAAATATTGAAGCATAGATTAGAGAATCTGATTATTTTATGGCGAAATTTGCAAAGAGATAAATCACGATTAATGGTATTAAAATGAAGCGGTTAGAACTGAAAAAAGACACTTAATCATGCCATCATAGTCGTTTATATATATATTACATTCGAATTGGATTATATTTACACGCTTTCTGCAATTGCATTAATATCTTTATGCCATTTTGTTAAATCTGCTAGATCATCAACAGACTCCATCCGATCACTTAACTTTGACATTGCAATAAAACAATCGGGATCATTTGAATTTTATCTCGAATACACCATACTTGCGCAAAAACCAGGCGAAAACTCTCAAAACACAAAAAAGTCACCTCATGGCTACTTCTCAGTCGACCCTGTTCTCCGCGTCTTGTCTCGTCCACGTATTCTGTCCCCTGACAAGACATCTGATGGACCCACCGTATTGCTTCCAATTGATGGTATCGTTATTCAGACCGTCCTTCCTAAACTCCTCGGTCCAATCTCGCGATGGGAACCCTTAATTAAATCCATCTCTGACTTGGGATATAACATGGTTCATTTTGTGCCTATGCAAGCGAGAGGAAAGAGTGACTCCCCGTTTTCTATTTACAATCAGTTGGAGTTTTCCAACGATTTGTTTGACAAGCAAGATCAACATAAAAGCGCTGAAGAAAAGAATGAGATTGTAGCCAATATGTTGAAGAAAATGGAAAATGAATACGGAGTGCTAAGTTTGTCTGATGTGGTATGGAATCATACTGCGCATAATTGTCAGTGGCTGAAAGAACATCCCGAAGCAGGTAGGAAAGGCATATGCGCGTAATAACATATATATGGTTGGAGCTGCTTGTTTTGTGAGAATGATGATTCATCGACAATATTATACAGCATATAATGTACATAACTCACCCCATCTAAGCGCCGCGTATGAACTTGACACGGCTCTCCTCCGCTACTCTGAAAATCTTAAATCTTACAATTTACCTACTCACATCAAATCGGAGAAGGACCTGGATGCCGTCATAAACGGAATCAAAACTCACGTCCTACCCGAACTACGGCTATGGGAATTCTATACAATTGACGTAAAGACCTCTATAGAAGAACTACGTAAAGCACTGGAAAACGACGAAGAAACAGACGATACGCTCTTCAAAGAATGTGATGTCGCATGTCTCGATCTTGGTGACCAAGTTCGCCTTATATCTAAAGCGCTCGAACCCAAATCTCTCGGACGCCGCCGTTATCGAAAAATTCGCAAATCTGCCGCTTTAGCATTTATTAAGAAATGGCGCGACACAAAGGTGAAGGCTGCCATGTTAGAAGCTATTGTAACAGCTAAAGGCGAGGCTGAAAAGCGACTAAAAGCAGCACGCACTGCGGCTAAGACAAAAACAGACGCCGAGAGCGGTACGTCCGATGTTGCTGAAAAGAAGACGGTCGCCGAAGCTGCCGAAGAAGCCAGAGCGCGTGCCGAGGTTGAGAATTACACGAAGGCAAAAAAATACGTCGAAACTAGGTTTACGGCTTTGGCGATGGCTCGTGAGAATAATGAAAAGACTAGTCAGAAGGATGCAATGGAAAAGGCAAAATCTGGAAACAATAGCGCTGAGGCTGTTATCAGCACATCAACTACTGTTGGAAAAGCAATGTCTGGGAGCACAGGTTATGCAATCGATGACGATACTGAGAATAATGAGGAAATTAAGAATCTTTCTATTCCGTCATTTGACACCATCAAACCATCTATCGAGGAAATATTCAAGCATTACGAGACCATATTAAACAAGATTAATCTACCATTCTACAAAACATACGACAAAGATGTCGGAGTTATTTTGAATAATTTGCGTAATAGATTGAAATATTTACGACTCGATGCACACGGACCCAAGCTAGGAGAAATTACCAAGAAGTAAGTTTCCAAGAGAGGAAGACATCCATACATATACCATATGTTCATAATAGCACTCTGCTCCCCTCTAACCATTAATAACTACTTTCATTGTATGGGATTTTTTTGCAGATCTCCTTTTATCGAAACATACTTTACCCGTCTTAGAGCCGAAGACGTTGGCAGTGACCATCCCGCAGAGGAATTGGCAGTGGCTAACAACGGCTGGATATGGAACGCTAATCCTCTTGTTGACTTTGCAAGTGCAGACTCTAACGCTTATTTAAGGCGAGAAGTCATCGTGTGGGGGGATTGTGTCAAATTACGTTATGGTAAAAGTCCGGTGAGTATTTTTAGTGGGCTTTCTCTTGATAATGAAGGGAATACTATGATAGCACTTTCGAATCCTAAACTGGCATTACTTTATGTAGGATGATAATCCATGGCTATGGGACCACATGACCAAATACACAGAACATCTAGCAAAGATGTTTCATGGTTTTCGAATTGATAATTGTCACTCTACTCCAATCCACGTTGCCAAGCATTTACTTGATGCAGCACGTCGTGTCTGTCCCAACTTGTATGTCGTTGCCGAGTTGTTTACTGGGTCTGGCGATCTGGATATTCGATTTGTGAGAGAGTTGGGTATTAACTCTTTGATCCGTGAATCCTTGAAGGCATGGGATCCTCCGGAAATGGCTCGATTGATCCATGCGTATGGAGGAAAACCTATAGGTGCGCTAATAAAACGGAAAGTTAGGGAAGAGTGTTATAAACAAAGATGTAACTAATAATATAACGTATTGTATATTTTACCATCATAGGTTCTATGGACACGAATTGTATTTCTGAGGAATCAGTCTGCACTTCTCCCGATGGCCAACAAAATGTTTCATGCATAGTCGTCCCAATAACGGGATCTAAACCTCATGCTTTGTTCATGGATTGCACGCACGACAACGAAACTCCTCATCAGATTAGAACCGCAGAGGACACTTTACCTAATTCTGCTCTCACCGTTATGGCATCCTGTGCTGTGGGAAGTGTTAGAGGATATGATGAGATAAATCCATATCTGATTAACCTTGCGACTGAGAATCGACTGTATAAAATTCATGAGAATCCAGTCGAGGTTGGGATTGGGAAAAGTGAGTTTCAATATCTGATCGGATGCATGGAGATTTTAGATACTGTGATTATTAATTACGTGATACTGTTCTATATGATATACAGTTAAAAGGATTCTTCAGCATTTACACACCGAGATGGCAATTGATGACTTTTCAGAGACATATCTGCATCAGGAGAAAGATGTAAGCAAAACTTTCATGCTCACTATGTCAATCAAATCAGCGCTTGCATAATCATTTATTCCATTTCTTCTTTCTACAAAGTACATAATAGTCCATCGTGTTCACCCCCGTTCTTATTACGGTTACTTGCTAGTCGCCCGATGCGCCTTCTCTGGTAGCACAGACCCAAAAAGTGATCGTATGTATTATATTCCCGCGATGATCTACATTGACTATTCCCCACGCACGTGAAATTATATACTTTTTAACCAGACTTTTTACATCAGTACCGCCTTTCAAACTCCGGGGCGCCTCTGCCGAACTTGAGCAATTATTCTCAGCACAGATAGTAATCAATTCCCGTACTGCCCCCACGGAAAACGGAATACTCAACGGTCTACCGGCCACCATTCAAAAGCTCCATTCACCTATTGTGAGGAAGCTATCTGACGTACATGGTCCATACATTGAATTTATTTTACCGGCCAAATTTCCACCGGGAAGTGTAACGTTGTTGAGGACATCTATGGACGATAAACTAGAAAACCTAGAAGACTTTCTTAGATCGGGGGCTGACGAAGCGTTTAAATATTTGGACTTGGTTGATTTGAATGTTGCACTGTATAGATGCGGGGGAGAAGAGAGAGACGTCACACCTGGTCACGAGGCATACTCAGTGCCGGGTCATGGGGTTCTACCTTATTGTGGAATTGCTGGGTTTATGTCCGTGACTGAGCCGATCTTAAAATACAATGATTTGAGACATCCGTTCTGTAACAATCTGAGAGAGGGTCATTGGGCACCAAATTATGTTGTGGCAAGGCTGGATAGGTTAGTACCTCGTTTGAATGTATTCTATGATAGCTATCAAGTCGTGCTGTTTATACACTATGATATATTTTGATTCGTTTTCACTTATTATCCTTGCAGACATCTTCCACAAGCACCTAATCTCAAGTCTTTACGCGAATGGTTTGACGAACGTTTTACGGCAATCAAATCAATTCCCAACTTTCTCGTTCCCAAATACTTTGCAATTGTCATTAAGACAGCGTACGATGCAGCATGTAAACGGGCCATCGAGCAATTATCTCCATTTGTGCAAGAGGGCGGCCCGTTCATCCAATCACTAGCCCTAACATCCGTCCAGATGTATGGAGTTGTCCATTCCACCGCGCTACATCCGGTCGAGGAAGGTCCATCGATGGCGGCAGGACTCCCTCACTTTACTTTCAGACACATGAGAGTATGGGGACGTGATGTATTTATCTCGCTAAGAGGGTTATTTCTCACAACTGGCAACTACGAAGCAGCTAAAAGACATATTCTTGCCTTTGGTAGCGTAGTAAAGAATGGGTTGGTTCCCAACCTGCTTGACTCGGGTAGATTCCCTAGATATAACTGCCGTGATGCCGTTTGGTGGTATTTGCAAGCTATTCAGGATTACTGTACATTCAGTCCGGATAATATAGGATTCCTTAAAGAGCGTGTGCAGCGTCGTTTTCCTGAAGATGTGGACTTTGTTGTATATGATCACTCGAGTGCCTACAGCTATTCTAGCACGATTACAGATATAATTCAAGAGATTCTAGAATCTCATGCTAAAGGCATCCACTTTAGAGAATGGAACGCTGGGCCCGATTTAGATACCTATATGAAAGATGAAGGTTTTCAAATTGATATAGATGTTGACTGGGATACTGGATTTATCTTTGGTGGAAATAAATGGAACTGTGGTACATGGATGGATAAGATGGGTGAATCAGCCAATGCTGGTAATTTGGGTGTGCCGTCTACCCCACGTGACGGTGCTGCCATCGAAATAATTGGATTACTGAAGTCTGCCTTACGATGGGTGTCTCAACTGTACGACAAAGGACTTTATCCATATGAAGGCGTTAACGTTGATGGTAATTATTAGAGTATAAAACTTTTAAGAGACCTGATTCTGCCATATGCTTTGATCTCACTGTTATCTATAATAGTCAAGGGGAAGAAGAAATTTATAAGATTCAAAGAATGGGGAGATCTAATCCAGAAGTCTTTTGAAAAGTATTTCTATATCCCAAAAGGTAAAATTGCTATGACGGATGATTGCTTGATATAAGGACTAAAGATCTAACCGGTTATGTTCATAGATTCGGCATTCGATTCTCAACACGTAATAAACTCTAGGCTAGTAAATCGCCGTGGCATATATAAGGATACTTACAGATCGTCCAAAGAATATGCTGATTATCAATTACGACCTAACTTCCCTATCGCTATGGTTACAGTATGTGAACAATCTGGTTTAGTGTTGAATATAATACAATTCGTCTTCATTGACACTAAGTAATATTACTAGGCTCCTGAGCTGTTTGATGAGCAGCATGCAATAGAGGCTCTGCGTATTGCCAAAGAAGTGCTTGCTGGCCCATTGGGAATGCGTACTCTAGATCCTAGTGATTGGGCTTATCGTGGTGACTACGACAATAACAATGACGGAACCGACAAGTCTATTGCTAAAGGATGGAATTATCACCAGGGACCAGTAAGTGGAATTGTTTCACAGGATAGACTTGGCAAGTTTCATACGTCTAATCAATGCAATTCATTATGCGTAGGAATGGTTATGGTGTACTGGTGTTTTCCTTCGAGCCTATTTATATTTCGACACTCGCGTTGGTGCCGGAAAGGATAACGTAAGCGATGGTAACACGAATTATAGCAACCAATAATTATAACGTGTTCGCTGACGAAGCCGTAAATGATCAATTACAGATCCACGAAACTATCTACACAATCGTTCACCATCTCCTTCCGCATCGTAAAGCAATCGAAACTAGTCCGTGGGGCGGACTACCTGAATTAACTAATAAGAACGGTGCTCAATGTCACCATGCATGTCCAACGCAAGCATGGTCATCAGCCGCAATACTTGATTTGCTTTACGATATTAGAAAATCGGGAACTGCGATAACGATTGAGTAAGTGAAGAGATCAACTGTTGGACATGGTATATTGAAACTCTACTCTTTACAACAGATTGGAATGTACTTTTGAAGTCGTATAATTGACATACTGTCATATCGTACACTGGGAAGTACGAGTATTTAAATTTGACCTTTATTACCCATATTTAACGTGTAAGAATAAATTTATTGTATCTTCTTTTTTTTCTCGAAGTAATCACATAAGCACTCGATAGTTTGCCTGTAAAAATATTCATGTCTACAACAATAGTCGCTGGTAGCGTACCAGGAAAGTCACGAGTGGATTGAGACAGACTCACCGATCAGTTGCCGATAGCTTGCTAAATTCAAATTTCAGAGCCTAGACTGTTACAATTGCTGATAAAGTATTGATTCAGATAGTGTCTCATAGACATCCATTTTGAGAATCGCGTAGTGGGCGAAAGAATTTTACTACTTTGAATACCGTCAAGGATGTTGCCACTCATATAGTGACACTGGTTGTAGAAATCTATAAGGCTTTGCACCTCGTTCACCTTAAGGCGGAGCTAAAAGATATCAAACAACAATTATTTAAACTAACTCTTACTGGATTAATTTAGTGGCGTTTCAATTAGTAGCTCTAACAAGGGAACTAATTAACTATAATAATAACAAAAGCCGAGATGTACTGGATAGAAAGGGTGTTTTGACTGTCGTCAATTCATCATCCAAGTGTTGAGTCACATAGTTATAGAAATAGCTATACGACTTATTTTATGTTTAACAATGACACTGAATTATTATCACATGATTTAAACAAAGTAATAATCTTTTATATTTAAATACAATAATATAATAATAACATAAGTATAGCGTTCACCGAGATCGTTCAAACAAGCATTTCAGCATACAGCCAACACTGTTAATACGCCAATATGTTGCTGACGGAAATGCCCCAAGAAGTTCTCTTATCGATAATAGCAGTGGCCAAATTTGAAAACAAAGATCTCCTTCACCTAAGTCTCTCCTGTCGTGAGTGGGCACTAATTGCCTTGCCAGCACTGTGGAAAGAACGCGACTTCAAACGCCGCTCTGACTTTGACAAATTCAAACAAGCCATCTTGTCGTCCAAAATCCTCTATCCTTATGGTGAATACGTACAAAGACTTCAAATAGCAGAACTCGAATTAGAACCACCACTCTTATTCGATGTGGAAATGATCCATTTCATCGCAGATCAGTGTCCAAACCTCAACATTCTTGACCTCCGCTTCTCATCAAAACCACACGCCAACAAAACGCGACATTTACCGTTACATCTTCTGAGCGATCGATTGACGACGTTGAAAATGATGGCGTATGAGAATAACGATACGGAGACTGATGAAGAAAAGGAATCAGACAATAAACCGAACAATTCAGATGCGCTTTGTGAATGTGTGAAATCGTTGAGGATTCGTGACGTTTCTTTGACGCACCCGAGGATCACTAAGCCTGAGCTGTGGGACGTGTTTGCAAGGAATAGTGGAGAGTCTCTTGAGCATATTAAGCTATTCTTGAGGAATGAAGAAGTGGAGAGTAATGGCCGCGTGTTTAATTCTTCCATCATTGTTGAGGCAATAGCTAAGTACTGTAGTAATCTGCGTACCTTTGTTTTTGAACCGCATAATTGTGCACGCGTGTCGATGGCGGCTCTATTAAATCTACTAACAAACTGTCCCAAGCTTACCTCACTGCATATCAACATTACAAGTGATGGCGTGACAATACTTCACAACTCCACATCGCTTGTGAAGGTCCATATCTCCTCTCCAGTCGAGGGTAAAGATCTGAGTCAAATCAGTAGAATGGAGAGTTTGTGTCATTTGGAGTTATCCACGATTGCCGATGGCTGTGATTTCAAGTTTCTCAATCAGTTGCCCAATCTAACGTATCTTGAATTTGGCGAGTTCAGGCAATTGACTGATGATTCTATCAGCAACATTATTTCCCATCCGCGCATATCTGAACTACGAATAGCAAAGGTGCCACAAGTTACCGACAAACATTTATTAATGCTGGCATCGATGCCTACTCTAGTTAAACTTTCATTCGACCAAGATATTGAACATGTTACGCGGGAAGGGTGGTTAGCTCTTGCTAAACGACCACCCGATTGTCCATCGTGGCTTGTATTAGATATAAGTGATGGGCGATTGATGGACTCTGAGTTCTTTGAGTTGATAGAGAAGGGACATCCTCAACTCAGATCGTTGAGCGTGAAGAAACTCGATAGAAACTTGTTCAATGATGATGATAAAACGTTCGATAGTCCCAAATTCAAAGAATCATGGACCGAGTGCAGGAACATCACTACTTCGGGGGGGTTCTGGTGGCCTCCTAAGAAATCAGGGAGGTCGGCTCATAAATCCAAATTATTCGGCATCGGCATTAGTTGATTATGAGTCTTGGAATCAAATAGGGCGAGAGATGGGGAGACATGTATTATTTATTAATTACTTAGAGAACAAACTAGATTCACAGAAAGCGTGTAGTTTAGAGAATATCACGTGGAAGTACTCTCTTTACTAATTTGTTTCAACGTAACGTTCAATTTCACAAGACTATAACATTGAATATAATAAAGCATTATTCGATGTTTTGTAAACAAATAAATTAATTAATTAAAACAATAATCAAGAGGAAATACAGTGGCATTCAATGTTGGGCATTATGTTCAGCGTGCCCATTTATCAATACCTTTATTATGATTGTATATTGTATATCATGATAATAGTCGTAGCCAAAATGACATCATTCTCACGAACCTAATTCGAATATCACATGATATAAAAGCTAGGTTCCCTGTTTGCAATTCCCCAATCTCTCTTCTCTATTGTTGATCTCTCCGCGCACGCCTTTGTTATCTGACTTTGTAATTATTCTTATTATATACATGTGATAAGTTAATATCACGACAAACACAAATAACCGGTTGCGTTCTGCAATAAACAGCCTCAATCCCCACCGTTTAACTTTGCGACATACCTAATCTAATATACACGACACTCCTGGGATTTGTTTATAGCAGAAGCGACCTTTCTGAAAGTCTTAAGAAAACGGGTTCTATGATGACTTCCTCTATGCTACCTACGGCTTCATCCTCCGTTACCTCCTCCCCAACTTCGTTTGTATTTTCATCTACATCTTTACCTTTGACGCCAACATCGCCTCTTTCGGTTGGTGTATGCCCATCTCTCCCGATCGACTTGTTTCCACTAATCTTGGAACATCTCAATGACCACACTCAGGCTCTTTCGCGATGCATGCAGGTGAACTGGACGTGGGCACACATGACCGTTTCAATTCTATACAGGAACCCTCTGAAGATAGCAAGACCAGATTCTCATTATCATCTCATATCGACTTATCTGGCCTGTATTACCCGCGATGAAAGACAGCGTTTGGTCAATCAACGCATCCGCATTCCTCGCAGGAAGCCGCCAAAATTTAACTACTTTGAATATTGCACCAGTTTAGAATTCAGCTACGTCCTTTTTGCCACATCTTCATGGTACATGAACTGTCATAGGAAGATATCATTGAAGGATGAGCCTGTATTGATAAGTAATGTTATAATCAAGTCTATCATACGAAAGGCGAAATTTTTACGGTCCTTCTCAACAGGACCAAAGGCGTATAGATTCTCACAGACATTCAAAGAGATATTGACATTACTGGCAGTAAAGCAAAAGCGATTGGACTTTTTTGGCATAAATCTTGATGTAGATTTATCTGCAACGGATCCTATTACTCTTCCGGAGCTTGTTAGCTATTTAGTAAAGTCTCAGAATGGTCTGCGCGAACTCGAAGTGAGAAATGTGTCGAACGGATTAGAGGATGTAATAAAAGCAATGATAAATCAGAAAAGAACGTTATCGAAACTAAAATTCCACTCCTGTGACTTTCTTACCGTATATCACGGTTACTGGATTTATAAGCTGGAGAACTTGCAATCATTGCAACTTAATCATTGTAGGAATGTGATAGATTTATCGGCAGAAATTGATCAGACAATGGCACGGGTGGATGGCGATGATAGGAAGTGTTATGAGTGGAGTAGGCGGCCCGGGGGGGTGGGCAATAGAAATGGATGGCGTAGGCAGTTGGAATATGCATAATGAAGAAGGGGTTTCGCGATGATGTTGTGTAGAGGTTGATATGCCATTCCAAAGTTGTTGTGAATACTGTAGATTTTTTTAAGCTAGTTCTATTTGTACCATGACATTAACTGGCTAATACCCAGTCTTGTATTTAAAAATTTTTTTTGTAAATTAGATTTGGTTTGGCGTCAATAAAAATATGATGCTGTAATTCCATATAATCATCTACCATCTCTGGAAAGTCTGAGCACCGTAGCTATCTTGTAACATCGTTCTCCACCGTGTACCTCAGCTTGATCTTCTCCACCCCAGCCGAAGGTCAATATCTCGCATGTCTGATGAGACCATCTAGTAATTCTCGTCGATTCACACTGTTCTAACTACCACACTAGTTCTATTTATTCTATCATCTTCATAATGAATATTGAAATGTACGATCCACCTTCTTTCTCATAAATAACCTGAAGAGAATATAAATATTTAGGGATTCAAAGGTTACACGAGAAATACGAAGTTGGAAATTCTTATCGATTATATCAAGCGTTACGTGGGTTTTGTATGTAATTGATTGCCCTTATTCTAGCTGTGATTCTTAAATTATCCTTTTCACTGTAAAATGTGGGATAAATGCAGTACATATGAACTTTAATAATGGAATTCGGTGCCTTTTCTGCATAACTACGATGGGACCCGTGATAATTACTTTTGCCGAAGGAAAACATCGTAGTTTTTAGTAATAAACCAACATTTCATCGCGTGAGCTGGAAAGATACCAATGTAACTGATAACATTTTGGAAGGCTTTGCTTTAGTGACACAGGCAGTGGTTTTATACACTATTCATGGACTAATTTTTACTTGCATTGACTAACATCTAAAATGACTAATTATAATACTAGATTGAACCTGGTACATACTTTTACTTGGAGCAGACTGCAACAAAACCAGACAAAGTGAACATCTTATGATGTGACATAAATGGGAGGCTGATGTGACTGAAGTTAACTAATTTGACAAATGATATTTTGGCCATGACTTTGTATTGCATTTTTATATTATTATTATGCCAAAGATGTGACTGACACTCAGTCCAATTGAAATAAACTTTTACTTGACATTATAAACTATAACATGTCCCATATAGGATTATGTCTATATAAAAATATAATATTAAATATGACATTAATTTACATTAAATCCACCATGGAACCAAAGAATTACAGCACAATAAAAAAAACCCCCCTCAATATCAAGGAGAAAAAATTGCTCCTTAGGTTTTTAAAATCAATGATACCAAAATCCTTATTTCCCCTTTTTTTGTTTTTTTGTTTTTTTTTTTGATAAATTTCATAAGTAATTTTTTCTTTATCTAGATACTCCTCAAAAAACAATAAACGAACATTAATGCCAACTTATGATGAACCAAGAAAGAAACGAAAAATAGAAGAAAAGTAAGAAAAGTAAATTTAGCATAGATTATTCCATATAGTTTATACTTGTTGAGAAAGGACTGCTTGAGCGCATTCGTTGAGCCTTGATTCACATTTCATTATTTTGATACAAATTGCAACCAAGAGCGTCAAAATTATACAACAAAATTCAATTTTTGTAAGCACAATTTTAATATCTTTATTATTATTATAAAATGCGGTTGATCGCTTTTGAAATATAAATGACAATAGAGCACCAGAGAGATTATATGGGAGGAAATACTCGGTCCCAAAGCCATTTATGAGTATTACTATTATTAATAATATTATCACTATAATCAATTATTTCATTTTCATTTCCCCATCTGAGTAGTTTACATCTTCTCTCCGTCAATCCAACGTCTTTTTCCGTGAGGTTGTTCTTCGAAAGTAAAAATTTATTATTATAGATGTAACAATGGTCTTTTGTTTGCCTGAGCAACTTATGATTTCAAGCGCCATTTTGTTAAATAAAAATTTTGGATCCGATTCGGTTCTTTCGTTGTATAGTCGTCTCAAAAATCGTTCCACAACGTTTGAGTAAATTTTGTTTATCGTTTGAATTAAGGCTCCCGTATTATTAAGCCGACCATTGCAATAAGCCGAGAATTAACACTCCAAACAGGTGGAAGTTGACGATATCTCTGCACATTGATTATCATTGGTCACAGATGTACATTGTGAAAGGTCTAGCAGAAAACCATAGTAATAGGTCAACTATCTCATATTAATATGAGGCAAACTATTACTATGTCAAGAAGGTTGGTTTTGATATGTGATCTTCCATTCATTAATGGAGAAGACCTGAAAGCAATTGAAAGTCACATTGATTTTCTCTCTGCAATATACCAATATTAATATGCCCAAAATGTCCAGGAGAAATGTGTGCATGCAACAACTTATCAAGAGAAAACATGGGCTTGTCCATGTCAAGGATGGCCCAAAGCTCACTCATACTCAGCTTACAAGATACCCCAAAATCCTTGATAAGCGACGCTACAGTTCTTTTTTCTGTCGAATGCATTGATATAACGACAATTGTCATGGACCTTTTTAGGAATTGTCGATCAAAGTTTATAATAATTGATCGTCGGGCTACATTTTCAGCCGCACTTTTGATGTCACTACGCTTTGTCAGATAATCGCTTCGTCTACAATATCTCTTACGCTATGGATGCAGTCCTTCGATCAGGCACTTTAAACTATTCCTACTTGGTATAAAAATTTGTGCACCTACAGTTTGCTACAGCTTTGTTTACTTTCTGCAATTTTTAATCCCTCTAAAAATAAATAGAATGTCAGAATTCCTAAAAGAGTAAGATATGTGTGTCAAAAGATACTGAATCAACCAATACAATTCCTTACTACCATTTCTCTCTGCCACTTAAGTCTGTCTTTGCTATAACAATAATTTCAGAAAACTATCAGCTTAGTTCAAAGAGGGACTTAATAAAAGCATTTCTGTGTCGTCTGGGAGTCTTGCAAAGCACAACCAACAAATAATTTATATGACATCCAATGATGACTCCGCGTTCAATTCATTTAACTCGTCGTTCTGACATATTCACTAACAAAATTGCTTAGTTTTTTTACAATATGTGCTGCGCAGGCTTAACGTGAACTGCTTTGCAATGTAACTGTACTTACGTCATGAATATAACACATGTGATCTAGTTTCAGATAACAATTTGCAGATCAAGCTAGCAACTAGGTGTATTTAGTATTCCAGTTGACTTGTTATCTATACAGTCAGAAGAGAAGGTGCAAAATTTGGCACTAGACATTGTTACAGGCCTCACTCAGTATCAGGGGGATATCTTAATTGTGATGTTTGATTACCCAATATCATTTATGACTTCACCCTCAAGCAATATGTGCTCATTGATTTTGAGCATGGTGGTCATGATGATGTTAACACAGGTCTCAGAATCATAGTAAACATGTCAGAAATCACCATTATTAATATTAATAGGCAGTGATCTTCTGTTACCAGTCAAGATGAGCAATGCATCAGAGGAAAAGTATTCATTTATCTCGATACAAGTAAGAACTATTCAACTACTGGACAGGCATATACTGAAGCAGCCACTACAAGATTGTCACCATCTTCAGTCTTTGGGGGGGTCTGAGCCAGCTAATCTTGTTTTTGCTTTTATTGGTCATTAGGCACAACTGAGAGTAATTCAGGGTTGCAATTTAAGTCCTGAGAAGACTTTGAGCAACACTGGGGAGTTGCCACCAACATTAAATTCATTTGGATTTCTTACTGAAGATCTTAAAACCAATTATATGCTTTACTCTGTGCATATTAATACATTAATCCATTGGATAGCATATGGAAACACAGACCAACAATTAGTATTGAACAACATAGGCAAATGTCAAATGCTTTTTTGCAGTTGAGAAAACTTAAAAATGTTTGTTATTGTATATTAATATATACTGATTATAAAATTTGGCATTCAGGTATAAAAAATATATAATTTATCTGCTAAATTGTTGAATGGAGAGGGAAAACTTAACTATTAATCGTTTGACTCTGTTGCAAATTTCACTTTTTCTAACAACTCCTTCTCTATTACTATCCATGATGAACTTGTGCTTGTCATGTATTGATGTGTTTAGGCAAGGCATAATAAACCTGGCAGACAAAAGTTTTGATAGTAAATAGCTCTTACTATATTGATAAAATAGCCATAAAATTTGCAATTCAAGCATGTCAAGTAATATAAATTACATATATAGGATTACGCGTATATGAAAAAATTGTAAATACAATGGTTCGACCGAATATGAAAGGGCCATGCGCTTCTTGGAGATAGGTTGCAATTGTGGTTGTTCAAAAAAGATTCCGAGAAAATTTTACCGAATTACGTGAAGTGTTTCGAGCTCTCTCTGGATCCGAGCAAGATATATTTTTAATGGCTAAAGCCGAAGTCTTCGATTTCGCAATTTAAAAATATGCTGCATCCGAAATTTTGGTGTAACAGACATTTAACTGTGCTCTATTACTATCACAAAAAGTGACAACAAAATTAATTTGTGACAAGGTCTAAAAAATGCGCACCGCCTGCTTATAAAAACGCTCAAAAAATGCCATAGTCAGAGTGTGTTTAATGTTTAAATATTGTTGTAGTTTGTTGAGCAAATAATAATTCATGATATTCATATTAAATAAAATACTACGCTCGGTAGTAAAATTTATTGTCTACAATTAATGATTAGAGGAGCGGCTGAGAACTAGTATAAGGAATTCCTTAATTAGACGCGTCGAATATTTCATTGCCTCTTATAATTAATACACTTTTCGACTAAGGATTATGATTAGTTGTTTTTCTATAATAGTTTATTCTTGTTTGTACGGAAGTGTCTGTTGCCGTTAGTATTAGGCCAGCTTACGGAAGTTGGATTAATATCTAACTGTAGTTAAGTGGACGCTGGAGTGTCATATCAGACAGAAGTAGAATAGTTCGATTATCGGTGCAATATATATATAGTATATATATGCATACATATATTTTTATTTAATTAAATAGCCAGCACAACATTTGAGTGAAAGTTTATACTTTAGCAATGGGAGTCGCCTGCAAATTTTAGCTACGCTTTAATTGTCGCGAGCGTGTAAGCTTAGAGCCAAATTTTGAGAATATCCCCCGGTCGATTTGAACAAACGCTCCCTATGTGACCGAACATAACAAGCCACTTCATGTTCATGTAGTAATGTTTGCTTTGTCTGGTTTTGTTACAGCATGTCCCATTTATATTTTTGTAAGAGCACCTGAAATATTGCACGCGAACTTGTGAGTTGGACGCGTATGTAAATATTCTTGGATGTTATCTTATCACCGTACGTAGTATATTATGTTTACTCTTTATCTCTTCATAGAAAACCTTTTACACTTAATATTTATTATTTCATGACAACCCGACAAGGTATTAAATTTTTTAACAAACACTTCTAATATTGTGCCACTGTATTGGCAACTATTACTAGGAAAACGGAAACCCCGTCGCTCATCATCAGTATGGTTCACTGTTAAAAATGTGACAGAAGGGGAAAATCAGGGGTAAACGTATGAGTGACGTAGAGTTGATGAATGGGAAAGTATTACAGGAGTCAGGGATTAGACCGCATATAGCAAAACACCTTGCTACGCTCCGGACATTGGTACGAAAAACAGGTTAACATTCAAATCAAATCTCGCAAACACTTAATATTAACTTACAGTATTTTAATTAGCCCTGAGGGTCATCGTTTTGGCTACTTTCCGATAATTCATTTCACCAGTTTAGAGGCGCAGTTCGAGTTATTTCTATTTGAAGCTTTAATAGGATATAATACAAACGATACTTGGTTCGTAAATACACAATTGTTTTAATGCTTACCTATCTGCTCAGTGTCTTGAGACTGGTATCCCGGTCAACTACCATGCGATTATGAATAAATTCTTTACAAACTTTAATACAAGACGTAGACAAACTATTAATGGGAAAGAAATTATCTTTAAAGATCTGTGACCTAGGTAGGATTGGGCTTATTCAAGTATCTACTTTATGTGAAAGGAAATGTCAATCGGGCTGTTGCAAGAATAAAATATGGCAATTATGATAAGTAAACGCGGATGGTTGGGGCCGGATAATTAATTTCTTGCTTATTATTATGTGTTTATCGGAAATGTTTGGAGCTCTGACTTGTGTCAACATATTTGGACATAACATCATACTCTGGATTAGCCTCCTGGAGTTTTCCCATTGTAATAGCCCTTATCAAGGCGCATGTAAATTTGCAATCGTCATGCCTGAAAAACGTAACAGCGGCCCAACAAACCTTGAGAGAAAATTCACCTGAAGTGTCGTCATTTATCCACTTTGCCCTCTGGGCACGAGTGGCCATCATGTACTTTTCACATTCACCGATCAGTTTAGTATTTGTGTATTCCATCCAAACCCAGCAAGTTTCAGTAGTCTTGGAACACTATTACATACTACGGGTATCCAATTTAACTTCTTGTACATGATAAAAGAAGAATGTAAATGGACTAAGTCCATAAAATATGGTGAGGTGTCGTGCCAAATCCATTGCCTAGAAACGGTATAGGGAAGAACACGATGTAGTTGTCACGGGCGCTTATTGTAAATAGTAGATTTCTAAACAGACTACTGTATGTAGATTAAATATTTATTCCCAAGTTTTTGTTTATCGTTTTGTCAGCCTATCTGTAGAATCGAATTTCACATCGTTGATGACATCTAAAAGTCCGAAAGTTTGGGGAGATATTTGAATTAAAGCAATTGTCGATGTTTCAGATGAGAATATATGGCCGAGGTTGCTTAATAATGGGGTTGATAATTATACTTGACATGCAATGATGGATGATGGATTGAACTTAGAGTAGAGGCTTCTAGTCACGCTTTCTTCTATACAGGCCGTTAAACTACAGATCACTTGTACCGACTGCCTGTTTTCTGCTTTCGCCTTCTGACCTAATAAAAGAGTACTCGAATGATCAGTATTGTACAATGATCAAAGGCTGGCCAAACGTTCATGTAAAAGATAGTAATAGCAACAATAACAATAATAAATCAATCCAGTATTCCTTCATAATCATGACACGGTTAAATATATATCTTCCCTATCAAAAGCAACCCCACATCTTTTATTAATCATCCTACTAAAATTCATCTCTCAACCTACCATATTAACTACGGTAGTTCGAAATTCAATGCCAAAAAAAAACCACCTTTTATCATTTATTAAGCCTTCGAACATCAAACGGCATGCTGCTCTTTGTAAAGTCATTGTTCGAAAGCGACTGCTCATTGACCGAGGAATCTTGATTGGATAACGACATTATCTCTCTATCTATTTCAGTGCCCTTGCGTTTACCCTTAGCAAGCGTTTTCTTCTGTTGATAAAGTTCACGCAGTTTCTCGACGGATTCGACGTCCTCTGGTCGTAAATGAATGCGCGTGGGATTTCGACGAAGCATAGTTACTTGGGTGATTTGCTAGGGAAAGAAACGTTGCGCATACCAAGATGGGCAATTATGTGTCTCCATGACTGCGCCTCACTGATGATCGCCGATCATGTGTTTCGGAATTTTCCAATTGCGCGCGATAGTTACTAAAATACAAAAATGATATGTCTATGATGCACTAGAGTATCATAATCATAAAATACACGTTCAAAGTCTTTTTGCTGGAAGCTTAAGTATCGATATATAATCATTAACTTTTGGACGAGTCCCCCAGAAAGTTTATGTTGTGATAACGATTTTTTGATGGCTGAAATCATCGATGCAAATTTAGATGTAAGTAATTATCTTTGTCCTGGGTTGTTTCTTATATTAAACCTGGGAGAAACTGTAACTTAAAAATTAATTCTAACTAGACAGAATATTCCTGTGAGACACGAATATAGACTACTTCCACATAAATGTTATTTGACTTCTGTAGTTAGTGAGAGTTCAATGGAAAATTGAATTATATATAGTTGCATAAGACTTGTTCTTTTTTAACGAAAGTGAAAATAAATAAATTTGTCGCAACAAATTGTCCGGATAAATCAGTTTTTTCTGCATGACTAATTCATACCTTCTTATGCATTTTTCCGTAGAAGTGCTTCACAAATTTGGTTAGTGCTGTTAATACCGTTCGGTTTAGCAAGATTATTAAAGCGGACATCTTTGAATCTCAATTGACTGCTCTTGTGGTCAGGTTCTGCCCAATATGTTGCAGTAATCTCGGCCTTATAATGTAACATATGTAGAAATTACGCGAATAGAGTCTCTTTCGCAATCTGCGTCTCCCCAAATCTGGTGCTTTGCCCGCGATTTCTGACATTTCAAGTGTTTGTCTTAATCGGAAAAAAAGTTGTCGACGAAAACAGAATTTGATAAAGATACTCCTACAACAATAAGCACAGGTTCTGCTTCTTCACGACAAATTCGGGGTGTGATGACGCATAAGTTTCATCATTATATATAGTTTGCACGGTAGGTGGATTCTGGATTGACAGAATGCGAACTTTAGGACCGCCATAATAAACTCCTTACGAATACTCACTGTATCATTAAAGGCCAGACATTCAAGATGAAGCAAATCGTCTACTAATGAGTCAAGTGTAGGTTTCGCTTGTTCCTACTGGCTCGAGTCCATTCATAAAGACGAGGTACATAAAGTTTTAACTTCCGCATTCGTAAGTCCCTCAATCTCTTCAACGTTGAACCTTGGGTTTGCAAGCATTTTCTCATCAATATCAGCGAGAACATACTTTTCTGGAATGGTGGTAACTGAACAAGATTTAAACGGTAAATAATATGTCCATCGAAAGGCTTTCTGATACAACGTAGAGCATACCTTCAACGTCGGGTCTTCAGCCGAAAAGCTACATTTGATGCCGAAGAAGGGAGAGGGTCGGAAGAACTTGCGCTTATTTTGAAGTTTGTGTAGTGTAAGTTTTTATATTGTAGATACAGTGTGTTACAAAAAAAAGTGGAATTATATTCTAGTCTATTGTGTGATGAAAAAAGCTAATTGTCCAAAATTTATAATTATATTTTGTATAATATAGAGAACAAATTTATTTAAGGACAGTTAATAGATTATTTTATTAAAATTTTTTTTAATTTATAAATTAATCTTGGAAAAAAAATATCGAAAAAGTAATTACAAGTTAAAAAATAACAAAAGCATTTTTTATAAAACTTTTATTAAGATATTTAATTAAGTAACTTTAAGTAAACTCGTTTGCAACAACATGAAGAACATATTTGAAAATCTTTGTGTAAAAATAATAAGATTTTTACAAGTAATAACAAAAATTTTTGAGTTTTGAAATTTTGAAATTATACAACTGTAATAAGATAACTCGTTAAATTGCCGTAAGTAAATTTGTTTCTTGTATAAAAATACATATTTGTAAACTTTTATCTAATTCTGTCATACTTTTTATATTAGAAAAGAAAATTTTCACTTTTTTTGTAACACACTGTATATAATAGTATGTTAACAATTGTCATTCTAATGACTTTGGGTCGTTTGCCTTCAGTCACAGTACAACGTTGTGCCCGTCTAATTTAAGTAAAAAGCGGGTCTTGAATTGCGTGGTGGGTTCCATGTTATTACCATCCTTCGCAGACACTCGCTATACCACGTCCAGCTCGTTAACTGCGCCTTGTTGTTGCATACTGAGGAAAGAATGATGGATTCCTATCTCTGCATGCTTTTACGATATTTGTACATATTAAGAAAATGTTGACAAATGCGGGACATGAGCAAATCCAATTACTGACATCTGTTAGAGCCAATAATACCATTTTCCATTTATTTTTAAATGCTCCCCACCAGGAAGGGAAAGCTCGATTATGATCTGGAATCATTTCTCTTGTTAGGATTAATTACATACGTTATTATTCACCTTTGTGAACTTTGTAGTGTCTTTGGATATTGTTCTTATAATGGCTTATCGCGCGTCTTCTATGGGTCGGATGTGTAAACGCGAAAAAATGCCAGAGGGGTTAGGTTTGCAGAGTCAAGATCTAGTCTACGTCATGATTTTGGCGGGTTTTGCGAAAGTTTTATTTTTGCTTTCGCTTCTCATTAAATAAATATGAAAAAGAACATAAGTACATTGAGACTGCTTTTCATACAAGACTCACCATAATTGGCTTACGACAGGTCTCGACCCTGCTGCCGACGCTTCTTTCGTGCTTAGCAGGATTATTGAATCGCTATTTGTTTTGATGATCGGCCCGTGACGTAATTATTTAAAACAGATCATTGTCCACAATAAGGTAATTTATATAGTCAACACTTTTTTCCGACACTTTGATCTTCATCGATATAACCAGCACAAATTCCGGATTCAATAATAAGAAGAGTATTGCTGACATTATCATTATAATTAAAGCTACAAAGTAGACATTCAAGCCATGTGATAGTTGGTTTGTACAAGCTAGGAAGAACTTTCACCACAAGCATTCTTCGAAACATTAAGTAATATGTGCATTAGTTAGTGAAAAATATCTTGATAAGAGTAGCGGCGACGGTATTTATATTGTAGTATCGATCTATTGATAATTAACAATTGGAGAGGACAAGCTATTAATGGCATAAATAAAGTTATGTATACGCACGTATATCATTTACTGATGTCATATTCAATATTATACTACGAATCGTCATTGTGCCTACAATCTTAAATTTATACATTTTGCTTCCTTGTTTCTTCACCATCCAACTTTTAATAGCTTGGAGTGTCGTTGGATCTCTCGGATAGTAACTTTTACTACATTCTAGATACTACGGCTTGGCATATTCCGTCTGAAATTCTCTAATCATCGTATCTGAGTTGTTTTACAGGAGTTATAAACTTTCTTGAAGACTCTGACTTGGAATCATCCTTACTCTGCTTTAATTCCATTGTAGAATAACAGTTTTTTAGCCAAAATTAGCTGATTCGCACTTATTATGGACGAACGCTGGAGGAGATATTCATCGATATCCAAATTTCTTTAGGTAATGTCGAATGTCTTTTCTTCAACAGTTGCCGTTGTTCTTCGAGTACGTTCAGCAATCCGCCTATTAATATTTCCCCATAAAAATACATAACCCCACCATTGCCGTATGAAATACTGCTTCAACTATAGGGGATTCCTGAAACATTGTTCGGCATTCATCGGGAGTGACTGTAAACCGCATATGCAGGTAAGGTACATGTATGATATTGTGTTCGTTGTTGTTGTATTTCACAATGATGGAACTTACACCACCTGTTAAATGACAGACAATGTCGTATGATTCCTTTCAGCGAACATGTTCAATGTCATACCAAGAAATGGCCTGATTCACTACAATGGTAGAAATAACAATAAGCGTCATACGACTGCTATCAGACAATGCAGCAATGCCGAACACTGCTCAATGACATACCAAAGTGTGGCCTGATTCATTTGCAATGGTAGGAATATCAATAAGTATTATACGACTGTTAACAGACAATGTAAAGTTTAATTTTGTGGCCTGATTCACTTACGATATTAAACATCATACGACTGCTAACAGACAATGCAAACATTGTCCAATGTCATAGTCTGATTCGCTTACAACGATAGCAATATTAATAAGCATCATACGACTGCTAACTGACAATGCAAACATTGTTTAATGTCATACCAAGGAATGGCCTGATTCACTTACAACGATAGAAACATCAGAACTGATATCAGCTGTTAAAGTAATTCTAATGAAATATTACTACTAGCAGATACTTTCAGCGAACAAACTCTAACACTGATTAATGATCTGATTCATTTACCAAGATGAAACAATCTCTAATATTAAGACAACTAATAACAACATTCACCAGTGACTGAAATAATACGAATGACTTTGACTACAAGCTCAAAATAGTGTAATTTAGTTCTTATTTAAACGAAAGACGTCCGGAATTTGTGCTAGTGGCGGGGGGGCGCGTGAGGCACAGTAGAAAAAAATATTTGTTGACAAAAAATGTAGATAGGAAACGGTTCACCTAGAACTTTGCCTATCAACTGTGAGTATCATTACTCTCATTAGAGCATGCAAATATTGCTTCTATAATGATGATACAGTGAGACTCCTCTAAATGCATACTGTCGGGACCGCAGAAATTTATGCATTTAGAGGAGTTATGCATTTAGAG
>CAJVPI010000461.1:0-29537 GCA_910592345.1 Paraglomus brasilianum
ATCAAATTGGAGATACAGGAGCAACAGCTTTGGCAAAGGCTCTAGAATCAAATTCCTCTCTGACTTCTTTGAATCTTCAGCATAATCAAATTGGAGATACAGGAGCAACAGCTTTGGCAAAGGCTCTAGAATCAAATTTCTTTTTGACTCTAAACCTTTACCCTGTCCCATACTAAGAAAGGAGTTATTTAGGGTTGGGTCATTGATGATTGGGTTTTGTCATACCAATGGTCTTTGACACTTGGGGTTTAACTTCCTTTCAATAGAGGTGAAGCTACCCTTACTTGTTAAGTTAACACTAATTACTCTTTTGATGCTGTGACTTATTCAAATCATGTGGCATGGAATTACAATGACAATTGGTTAACTTCTATTAAGATGGTTCCATAATGTCTTATTATTATTTGGTTAGCTTTATGAGTGCCATCAATGCTTTTGCAACTGCTATGAACATGATAATATAACCATGTGACGACGTATAGTATATTCAGTATATTCGGCATCTCTCTATATACGTATATTTGTTTGGTGTTTTTGTTCTCATGGATAAAGTATTTTAATCAAACAATGTGCCATTATGTAAACGTACAAGACCAACTCAATGTGCTATTTAATGTATATGTGAGGCAAGTAAAGGTATTCGCATCATTCGTATAAAAATTATTCGTAATGTAACAACGATCGACATATAGATGCCAACCTACATGTTATGATGATAAACCCATTCCAGGTAATTCCTCCTACGTAATTCCTAAATGAACAATCCAAATTGCAAGATTATTACTGGACTTTCAACATTACGAATAATTTGTGGGGAAAGATACAAGCGGGTTAAGTCCTATTACCGTCATCGTCGACAGTTACCATCACCTCAGACTCTGTCCCCCTACAGCATGAATTGTATTTTATCTTGTCTCTACCGTATGCAGACACCGATATGAATGAATATGACATTCGATTATGTAATATATATATTCTTTCTTTTCGAACACTGAAAACGTGCCTTATTTAACGAATACCACCAATTATGAACTATTCTACACGTATTTATCAAATTTTGCATCTCTATTCCGGCATGCTCGCTAAATTATTGGTATCATTCTTCGCATATACAATGCAATTTGCTAATTAAATAGAACTCTCAAGAAATCATTTCATCGGTATGTTTGATTTTTACAATACAAAAATTATTTCCGTATTCGTATATAGTTATCACAATATTTTGTGCCGAAGGGGCAAAGCCTCTTAAATTATTTTCATTCAAGTCATCATCAAATTCGAGGACGTTTCAAATCAAGGTTCAAGCGAATAATTCTTTTCCACTGTATACCTCATATTGAGTAAGAAGTTTGTACTAAGAAGATCAGTTAGTTATAATACTATATATTGTAAGTATTGGTACCTATGTCAATTCGAAATGAAACAGATGTATCATAAGTTAGTACTGTGCACACCTGAACATTGAACACAATGTTATATGACTTTATTGCTGATGATGATGATTACTACATGTTATTTTACGTCGTGCAATAAATTAGTCACAAATGACGTATAGAATCCAGTTAACAGAAAAACTGTATTCGAAAGTATTAGTGACTAGCAATAATTACATACAAAATTATTCTAATAGCTCATACATTATTAGAATGCGTAACTGGACATCAGTTGTCTGTATATGGGAGGCAATCATTTAATCGACATTATTTCGAAGTTATCTTTTTCGGTAGTTGATTGTCGGCGAAATGATACGGAACCCCTGGAGGCCGAAATCCCTGCCTAATAGATAGATAGTTGTATTATTTCAGTTACGAATTTATGTAGATGGCGCTTTAGACTAGCGTGTTAAATCATCGACTGCTATCACATTCGGAAGTTTATACGGTGTACCTCAGGTACAAAAAGTGATAAACTCAGAACCTGCGAACCTGCGAACCTGAATGTTATGGGTGACATCTATACTATTAAAGGGTGTTCCGTATTCCAATAGTGTCTGATCTATAAAATTAATTTCATTATTTGAATATCTCAAATGAATTCCCAAAAGTTGTGTGTCACTTGCACTGCTACCGCTTGCTCTCCAAATTTTGCTAACGAACCGTATTAGTATTAACTTCAATTTGTGTAAACATATATGACCTCCTCAGTGTGCTATTCTGTTATACGGACAGAGGTGCGGAATACATCAAATTCGGGAACGTTTCGAATCAACGTTCAAGCGAATAATAACAACTGGTCATTCCACAATGTATAACTTATATCGATAATGCGTATAAAATTAAACATCGAGCAGTTTATAGTGCGAGATTAGTAACTGCTATTTGTTCATAACTTACCTAATTTGGCTGTTACGTGCGTATCTTTAACTTTACATAATTTACTGTATATACACAGTCTCGATAAGTCGGTTTTGGCTTAAGTCGGCCAAAAATTTTCGGCTCTTTTTCACTATTTAAAATTCTCGATAAGTCGGTTTTACATGACAATTTGTAAGACGTATATTAATTGCCCAATACAATTACTTACACATTGGCTACACAAATACAAATATGTCATGCCATTATAATTAGAATCATACAATCAAAGAGCTGAGCTAAACATGCGTTAGTATTAGGTCATACGATTAAAGTCATACGATTAAAGCCATTAGATCATACGGTTAAAGTCATACGATTAATGCACTAGACATGCCATTAGATCATACGATTAAAGCAGTAAACACATCGTTAGAATCACACAATTAAAGCGCTAGACATGTCATTAGATCTTACGATTAAAGCAATAAACAAGTCGATTCTCTAAGACAAGCTAGTCTTCAAGATTAGTTTGCGATGTAATTATATTAAAGTATTAATAATAAACGGTTTAATTAAACGTATATATTCGATCACGTAATTTTTGATAAGTCGGTCATTTGAGGCGGGCTACTGTTGGCCGACTTATCGAGACTGACTGTGTATTATCCATGATCGCTCTATACAACTTTAAAATAATCATCATTGACAATTTCTCATTGTAATGCAGACAAACCTCGCACCCTAAATGCATACCCCTGACTGCATCTCCAAATGCACGGTCCGGCATAGTCTCGATCTGGGACTTAGTGATCGATTTGTCGTTCTTTCAAAATTATCTTGTGAGTATTAATATTTAATTGCTGATTACCGTTGTAGAACCAGCAGCTAGTTAGTACCCGTGGTGGTTGTTCATGGTATGCTTATACAAGATATGAAGGTGGATACTACGTACGTACTCTTCAAGCCATTCAATTATGTTATAGAAGTTGGGATAAAATTGCAGCGAAGACCATAGCTGCATCATGCAAAGATTTTCCTAACATTAACAGGATGAAGATTGACCTTGCAGATAATCCCAACGATTTATACTTTGAGTGAAAAGCTTTATCTCTCGAATCCATTATTCCTGAAGGATATTGCGCATGATATTCCAGATAATGACTAGTATATTGGAGAAATCGCAGAAAGGGTAACGCCGAACAAATGAATGACAATACTGACTTACTAATGTTAGTGGAAAAAAAGGTAGCCATATGTAACAAGAAATATTTAAATAATTAAATAATAAATTGATGTACTTATTTATATTAGTATCGTAATGTCGTTGCGTTATACAAATGATCGTTCCACAATTAAAATTACCATATCGATACGAAAATAATAAAGTGTAGGTAACGTGTATGGTTACATACAAACAATTACTTCATCTTTATATTTCCCTGATGGCACTTTTTTTGACACTTTCTAATTTTTTTTGGATAGGTATACAATATTATTCAAATGCTAAAAATATATCAGGACGTTGGAAATCGGAAAACATCGTTATATTCATTCATGCTCCACATTCCTCGTTCAAATGCATATGACATATTAGGTCAAGTAATACCATGTTCGATGAAATGTTGGACAAGACCATTGTCTCTATAAAAATGGTAGCAATTCGACTTTCTTTGATTGCAATCTGTTTATAATATTTATAAAAACATGAATCGAAAACTTCTCTTCCTATTATTTTTGTTAGCTGCAATTTCAGTGATCGATGCTGCTCCGCACCGGCTCGACAGAAGAACTGCTGTCTTAAATCGAAAACTTATCTTCTTATTCTTTTTGTTAACTGCAATTTCACTAATCGATGCTGCTCCGTACCGGCTCGAAAAAAAATCTACCGGCTCTAGTCAATTTCACCACAAAATTCCTCCGCCAGTAATTGGAAATTTGGCATAGACCCCAAAAAACTGAACCCTTACTGTCGGCTTTTGTAATGCTACTTGGAGATTCACCTAAGAACGGAACCTCTTGTTGTCATCAGTTTCAATACCACCGACATTACCCTCATTTTACCAAGAGTTCATATTTGGTTGTGCACTTGCAAATGTTGGAACACAGTCCGATGGTGTATTATTTAATAATGCTGGTCTTTTCCCATAATATTTTTTTTTCTATTTTTTTTCTATATTGTTCTATTTAAGTACACAAACAAGTGTAACAACTTTACATGATTTCATGTATGTATATTAATATAATGATATTTATTATCATTGACTCATTGCATACAATATTTTATGCAATTTGCTAAGTTACTATTACTAGACTTAATTGTGCAAATATAGACACTAATTCAATTGTACGGTACAAACCATAAAAGTAATCGTTCAGCATGTTTTAACAAGTTGTTTATCCCAACAATTGCGTCAACAAGTAGTTATTGAACTTTCATATCGTTTACAGCATATTAAACGTTTACTGGCATAAATGTGATATATTGAGTTTTATGAGGCTACGCCTAATAAAAACATATTGCGCAATTCCGAAAAAATTTACCTAGTTATTCTGCAAGGTTTATTATGGTAATGGTAATCATGTCATGTATTAGCATAATGAGTTGGCCTAACGTGTGTGTAAACTCAAGAATAACCGCTAAATTTTTTACTTTGAGAAATTTATACATTCTTTACTATTTTCTTAAATAGTACAGTTTGCCCAACGTAATTGAATATGAGCATTCAATCCACGATCGTACTAAATTATGGAAAATGTTGATCTGCATTTAGCCTGAACTGCCAAAAGGGGAAAATGCCTGCTGAAACTGTCAAATAATTTGGGTGTTTACAGAATAACATCGGCAGAGATATCCTCAGCTGATGCAGGCAACATCAGACAAAAATGTATCTCCACGCTTAGTATAGTAAGTAGTAACATATAAACAAACAGCCCCCAATGTTCTTAGAAACCTGCATATTCAGGTGGTGGATTGAGAACTATTCGGAGGCTTTTTCAAAAGAAGCTAATCGTGCGCAGATTTTCCGGGAACTACTGAGGATCACTAGATGTCTCAAGATTCTTTTGCAACACCAACAGTCAATGAAGATACAGCTACGCATCTGCATGAACAACTTTCAATGACAACTGACATGTCGGTCAAAGCATAGCATGGATATGTAAGAAAGATCTTAGCTGAAATTAAAATCGGATTTCCTAAGCGTCTTGTCTAAACTACTGTTTATAGATAATCTGATTAAGAAATAATAAACTGAATTCTCATCAGTGTTATATAACATGCTCAGATTGCACCAAGTGGAAATAATCTCATTGCCAAATCGATCAACTCTTGAAATAGCCTAATGTAACACTCTCCTGATTTACGGGACATTAATACATAGGCAAGAGGGAATATTCGTGCATTTTCATTACCCACAATTCCATCCCATAATCAGTTTGTAACACAATCATGGACGAGTATTGGTCACATGAGAAAGAACTCGATCGTGTATGTCTGTTTAGTGACTAGGTATTACTGTATTAATTTCATAATCTTTACAATTCCTATTAAGGGATAATGATAGTTATTAAATTAAAAAACAGGAACGTTAAAGCTTTAAATGTACTGTCGGTGATGTCCGCAAAAGTTGAGTCGAACATCCCACTGAAGGTAACTACCATCTTCATTTCAGTCACTAGCACAGAATTCCATAGTTTTCATTATCGATATACCAAAAACGGGGAAAGGCCATGGGGAAGCGCATTTATGATCGTTGCTGACATCATCATACCATGCGTAAATAAATACTGCCTGTCTGCAAAGTCCGCATGGTTACCATTAAACAAAAACAGGTGGTTTCTTAATATCTGTTAATCATCCTTATTTATTAACTAAACCAGTTTGGGGGGCTGGTAATTGTATGTCGCACCACCACGCTAAATTGGAATAGACTGTGGAAAAACGCACTTATGCTTAAACCGGTTTTGTTAAGTCTTACATGAATCAATGTTCCGTAGCACATCTATACAAATTTGCATCCCAAACCAATAGAAGAATAATGGCTGACGTATTTATTAACTCAACTTTAAACGTCCATTAAAAATTTACGCCAACTTGCTTAAAACGCTTTTTTTTCACAATTATTATGTCGGAGCCATGTTTGGTTAGACCATTTTAATACAAATTTGCATCTTTATCTTCGCACCAACACGGGGTAAACTATTCATCTTCGATAATATTCCCAACCATATTATCTTCTATGAGTAATTGCCAGTGTTGTCAGTAATTGTGCAGTTAATCGCTAGTAATCGAAACCTCATCCAAAAATGCTGACATAGCACCGCGCGTACAGTGGTCGCACAGAGGAAGCGGGCTGAATATCTTGTGCAACACAAAAAGCGTATTTTGTTTATATGATACACCAAACGCAGCCGCAATAATTTCCAAAGTCAATAAGTCCTTATTTGGATCACACACGTTTTAAACAATCGATTGCATTTTTAGTAAAATTTACTCAATGCACAGATAATCTACCAATAAGTCTCTATTTGGACTACGCATGACATCAAATGATATCGCAAAAGCTTTAGATACAGTATATCTCGGTTTATTTTGACTACACGTATTTTTATACGAGCAACCGTAACCTTTTTAACCAATAACATTGTTTAAAAATTGCATCATAAGCATGATGTATCAATGGATCGGTTATTTGGATTACAAGTACTTTGAATTATTTTAACTGTGAAGAATTTTTTTGTAAATAGGTAGAATGCCGTTACCTTATCTCTCATCTCATCCAAGCAAATGATGACTTAATAAAAACTTATATCGTCGAACTTCTTTCAAACTCTCAATAATTACTTAATACGAAACTTCATATGTGTATGACATGGGTCTCTGTATTGACCTTGCATTGGATGCTTTTGCATATTCGCCGAAGCAATTAGTTGTCAATGATTTTGATCAATTAGTTGACTCCGACATATCTCACACTGCTGAGGATTTCACCCCGGGATCTATCTGAGGCGTATGATCTCTTAACGCACAACTATCGGAATGCTTTAAAAAGATATGCCAATATTTATATTAGTACTATTTTCATTGCGCTGTACATATATTAATATGTCTTAACAGTACAATAAATTGAAATAAAAATAACAAATTTTCGAGCTATATAGAATTACACAAAATTTGTCTAATTAGTGATAGTGTTAGCAACGTTGGCTTGTAAGATAAATAGTAGCTTCCTTTTAAATTTATTAATTATACGAATAAATTTGGGGTAAGTTGACAAGCAGCAAATGTAAAGCTATTTTACGTTAACAGATTGGACATACTAGACAAAACTTGTATTTTCGATTATGATTAAATTAACAAGTCTAAATCGCGAACATCTTATAGTAGATTTGAGGCGGTTATTATAAGTTTATTGTCTATCCAAATCAAACTGAGATTATTAAAATGCAAATATAAAGACAAGGCTATCTTTAACCTAATCGTATTTGGCGTATTAAGTAAATAAAAAAAAATAATAATACGTTTACATATTATTATAAGTAAAGATAACCAATTTTTGTGTTAGATTTTTATAAAAATACCATTATTTTCGCCGGAAACTGTATGTAGTTAAAGAAATGACTTAAGATGTTTGAGTTTTTACAATATTTTGATTAACCTTAGAATTTACATGTTAATTTTCTTTTTCTAATAAAAGAGTTAGTCTAAGTAATAAATGCATTTTAGATAAACCATAAATACACCACCCGTTGCTTGATGGATTATTGAGATGACGAAGACAACCTATAGGCTTTCGCTTTAGTCCCAACAAAGGGGAATATGACACAGTAGACAAGGATAGTGTCTACAGATTGATAATAAATTGTCTGTAGTAAAAGCTTGTTTTTAGTTAAATATAAGTAGGAGAAGCCACAGTTATTGAAAGGGGTTAAATCCTTGTCGTTTGCTCTTCCGTGACCATTACTTGACACATTGCGTCTATCCAAGTAGAAAGAATTGCCAAATAAAGAATATTAAGAACCACTCGTCAATGTTTTGACTTGAGGAATAACTGCAAACTGTGTCTACCTGTGCTTTTGCCTATCCATATTTGATTACCACGCAGTGATGCGTGACACTTTTTTTTTTTCGGAAGCGCTGAATGTCGTCAGTTTTAGAGGTTTGACTCAAATGGATTCTTCACTTGGAGATTTCTGATATAAAGTTATGTCAAATTGATACTGATGAAACTTCACGCTATGCAAACGGAACATTAGATAGTGGTTAGGGGTGGAGAAACATTGACATAAAAATACGTACTGCAAAGTGGTATTTGTGAGTGAATTTGCTAAGGTATACACCTCCAATACAGCAGGCGGGTTTTTATATGACGATATAAAGGTTACATTATTGCTATATAAATCAAAATTTATTTTCCCAGGGTATTGCTAACTGCGACGTCAAATCATATTATAAGTAATAATCAACACTGCTACCAGCCAGTTATTCAAAGGTTTGGGGTCAATTAATAACGAGCAAGTAGTTTTCAATATGTTTCGTTGTGTGTACACTAGTACTGTCAATTAACTGTGATATCTACTTGAAATAATACAATATAGTCTGTAGAGAATATTGTTAACTGAATTCTTTACACATTTGTGGCTGATTTAATTAAAAAAAAAATGACGTAGAAAGTACATCATTCATTTATGCAGAGTCCACATTTAGGGCTCATTTAATATTATTGAAGGTAAGACAATATGGAAAAAATATAGACTTTTGAACGTTCAGTATCTTATTAACTTGATAACGGTCAGTAGACAAATAATCTCGCTTGCTCAAGTAGTTCTTTTTTTATTTCTTGTTGCCACTTTGCCCTTAACTCGAACGCTTTAATAGCTTTGATGAGACACCGGAATTATTTATTTCTGAGGTAAGCAATAAAAATAATATTTAGTCTGACTGTATTTTTTTTTTGTTAATAGCTCAGAAACTTATGTCAAGTGCTTATGTCTTCCATTCCTGGAGCCCCACAAGACCCGCTAATACCGTATCCTCTCGTGAATAAGCACCCCCCTTTGATCATATGTCGAGTGTGTGACCCAGAGGTTGAATAATATTCAGAGCAAGCATATACAAATAGTCGTGGATAGCGATTTAGCGATAGTAGGAACGAGCCTAAGTGTTCCGCCGACATTAGTCCAAATTTTATAGATTGGCCACAAACAGTCTCTTTGAATATTGTTAAACAAAATGTCGAAAAGAGAATGCCGCAAAACCAGCTGATTTTATGAAAGAGGAATGCGAATGCTATTCCAGAAAGCGTTCTAATTAATTTGGGGCAGCTGCAACATTACAAAGTATGCCATTTAGCGACAGGCCGAGAGCGAGGCCAATAAATATTCCAACAAAGAATTTGTTGTAAATGTAAGCATTTTTCGTATTGTTGTTGACATAATTGTTTTATTATTTAAAAATGTGTTGTTTTAACGGTATTTTATTGCGTTGTGGTTGATTTTTGAAGCAAGTTAACTAGTGCTGTTTTTATAATAAAATAACCGTTTGTTCATCATACGCTGCGGATGTTGCATATAGGAGAACAATAGTTACATTGTGAAAAGATCTAGAAAGTTCCTATTAATCCGTCATTGATTAAGCCACTGATTAGATCACATCACGCCCATCGAAAACAAAAACAAACGAGAAAGAAATGGCAAGCGTTGAAAGGATTGAACAAGAGTTGATGAAGGCAGAAAAGCAGCTACAGAAGGCGGAGAACGAGGTGACGACGTTTAAGGGAAGATATGGAAAGCGTTTGACGGACTTGGAGGATAAGTTGTGGAGTGACGAAGGGACGGAGGCGCAGCGAGCCGAGTGGAAGGAGGAGAAGAAGGAGCTCGCGAAGAAAGAGAAGCGTCTGAAGATGGTTGCTAGCAAGTGCAATAATGAAGTGATAGAGTGGAGAGCGATGCTCCGTGAGATGATAAGTACATCTCAATCAGGTAACGACTTTGTGACTCGGGCGTTGGGGATAGAGTAGTGTGTACTTAGGGTAGAGTAGACGGAGTAGTATCGGCTGTTTTATCCAATCATTGCAAACTATTTATATTGGGGAATACGGGGCTGATTAATAGTCTTATTGGGAGAAAGTTTATTATAGGTGGATGCCATTAATAGATAATACTTTGATTGATCAAGGATCACTCCAACGTTGAACCTGGTAGTTTTCTCTTTGCCGACTAATCTTTGTTTATTATCTTCTACCCCCGTCGGTACCGATAGCGACGATAATAACGTTTGATGAAACTTACCTAGAAAACGTTGCCAGCCACATCGTCTTTCGCGCGGCCTGACACGTGGAAGGATATATAACAACAACCGGTTTTTTTCAACCACCGACCGTCTGAAATTTTTGCATTATTTCATTGGATGAGCCGATCGACAGTGATGATTGCACGTTCGTTTTAAAGTTGGCTTATGAAATGTCAGAGGCTTTTTCAAAAGAGGCTGATCGAGCGCAGACTTTCTGGGAACTATCTAGGAACAAATAACTGCACTAGAAGTCAGTGGTCAAAATTTAAGCCTTGAATCTGCAGATTGCTACACACAAAATATTAAAATTTATATATAGATTACCCATGTATGAAAAATATAATTATAATGGTTCCATTGAATACGAAAAAGCAATAGTTTTTTGGAGATAGGTTGCAAATGTGGTTGCGCAAGAATGATTCCGAGAGAAAGGTTTGCCGAAGCATTTCAAGCTCTCTCTAGACAATTATCTCAGCTATGTTTCTGAACAGAATAAAAACTTGAAGAAAAAAAAAATGCTATTTTGGAAAAAGAAAATGTTGAGCTAGAGAAAGTAATCAAAATTTAAAAGAAAAACAAGAAGAATTAGAAGTAAAAGTAGAAGAATTTGAAAATGTAGTGGAAATGGGGCAAGAAAAAGCTGAAAAGCCTTAGAGAACCCAAAGTTAGTTTGTTTACAGAGACTATCAAAGCCAAAGAAGATGATTTGGAAGAAGCTTCTGAAAGGATAAAATTACTAGAAAATTTCGTGGCATGACAGAGCTATGTGGCATATAAACAACTTCGAGAATTACCAGTCTTACCAAAGAAAACTAATAAGTTTAAACTGTTGGGTAGTAAGATAAAAAGTAAAGTGAACCAAACCAAGGAATAGTTAAGGAGAAGTTTAATGCTTATATCTTACAAAAGAGCAAGTAACATGAAATTAGAATATCAGATCAGTCAGTTGGAAAGAGGAGACAGTTGGCACTGTGATTACGTTCTTTTAAGAGTAATAAAAACTCAATTGCCCTCATGAAATGGTAGCCTACAATACCAAAACTAGTGGCTACAATGATATTGCCTATATTTGTGCTGAATGTAAAGGAGATCTTGATAATAATGACACCTTGCCACACTGTAATGATTGTGGTTGAGCTATGAGAAACAGGGCAAATTGCTTTTGTGATTAAGAACAAATAAACCAGTTAAAACCCTTTCAGTTGCTGAGATAATGGGACAAAGTTATGTTGGTAGATTGGAACAGCAAAACAAGGAACAGCAATTAGACAGTGCAAAGGAAGAAATTAGTTCTTATTTGGAAGCCTTAGACATTTTAAAGGATTGGCATGATAAGCAAAGGCAAGAATTGTTAGATAAAATTCAAAGACTTGAAAGTGAGGTTGAATTTTTAAGAAAACAGCAAGCTCAACACATTGCTCAAATTAAAGTTAAAGAAAATAAGAGATGACCTTGATTAAAAGTAAGTAATTTTTTCTTTATCTAGATATTTCTGGAGAATTTGGGTATCATAATCATTAATTTTAAGACCATAAAGAGCAATTTTTTCTCCTTGAGCTTTTTTAGAATGCTTCTAATGCTGTAATTTTTTGGTTCCATGAATGGATTTAATGTAAATTAGTTTCATATTTATATTTTTTATATAGAGGTAGACCTATATGAAATATATGTAGTACTGTTCTAATAACAGCTACCAGTAAAACATTTATCTCAAACAGTTTACATTTTGATACCAAATTAATACAGGATTAAAATTTATCCATGAATTCAGACATGAGCCACAGCTGTGCCACTTTAACTCATATAAGCAAATGTTTACTTTGTCTGGTTTTGTTGCAGTCTGCCCCATTTAGTAAAATTGATGAGGCACAGATGTAAATTGGTTATTGAAAACAATGAAGAATATCATATTAAAATTTTATTAATAACTACTGAATTTCAGTCATCAAGTGAGGTATTACTCATGTTGATTCAGTGATTGCTGCACTGTGAACAATGATCAACTATGTAATTGCCAATAATTTCTTTATACACTGTAGTTCCATAACCTATAACCAGTTATATTATAACAATGACAAACTATATATGTTTATATTAATCACTAGTACTAGTTTGCAAATTATTATAATATTGCTGTAAATTTTGTTATGAAGAGCAAATATTATGGATAATAAAAAAAGGCATAATTAATAATACAAGTAATAGAGAAAATTTTCTGCATGCTTTTAAGTAGAAAATGTTTGTATCACAACTTAACAATGTTTGATATTGCACAATCATCAGAAAAATTTTTGTGTATCCTATAATGTTAATGTAACTAGTTATTAAACTGAAAATGTTATATACTAGATAGAATATGTTGTTCTCAATGTTTTAATAATTCTAAACAGATCAGAATTACTTATTAAGTAAATTAAGGGCATGTTGTGCTCTGGCATCTCCTTGCTTAGCTGCTTTTTGAAACAGCTCAACTGCTTTTTGAATATTCTTTTCCACTCCTGTCCCATGCTCATAGTGAACACCAAGATTATACTGTGCCCTAGCATCTCCTTGTTCAGCTGCTTTCTGATACAGCTCAACTGCTTTTTGAATATTCTTTTTCACACCTATCCCATTCTTATACCAATAACCAAGATTACATTGTGCCATGGCATCTCCTTGCTCAGCTGCTTTCTGATACAGCTTAACTGCTTTCTGAATATCCTTTTCTACTCCTATCCCATTCTCATAGCAAACACCAAGATTATACTGTGCCATAGCATATCCTTGTTCAGCTGCTTTTTGAAACTGCTTAACTGCTTTTTGGATATTCTTTTCCACTCCTGTCCCATACTCATAGCAAACACCAAGATTATACTGTGCCATAGCATATTCTTGTTCAGCTGATTTTTGAAACAACTCAACTGCTTTTTGAATATTCTTTTCCACGCCTATCCCATTCTTATACCAATAACCAAGATTACACTGTGCCATGGCATCTCCTTGTTCAGCTGATTTTTGAAACAGCTCAACTGCTTTTTGAATATTCTTTTCCACTCCTATCCCATTCTCATAGCAAACACCAAGATTATACTGTGCCATAGCATATCCTTGTTCAGCTGATTTTTGAAACAGCTCAACTGCTTTGTGCATATCCTTTTCCACTCCTATCCCATTCTCATAGCAAACACCAAGATTATACTGTGCCATAGCATATCCTTGTTCAGCTGATTTTTGAAACAGCTCACCTGCTTTTTGAATATTTTTTTCTACTCCTGTCCCACTGTAATAGCAAACACCAAGATTATACTGTGCACTAGCATATCCTTGTACAGCTGCTTTTTGAAACAGTTCAACTGCTTTTTGAATATTCATTCCTACTCCTGCCCCATTGCAATAGCAAACACCAAGATTATGTTGTGCTGCAGCATTGCCTATCTTTGCTGATTGCTGATACCATTGAACAGCTTGTCCAAGATCAGTTTCAGTTTCTATTCCATATGCATAAAAGAATCCAATCAGCCAAGAGCATTCTCCACAATCAGTATGGGCTTTTAATGTATCCAATAAACTTTCTTGCTGGTCATTATTTAGTACCAACCAATTTTTCATAAGATCAGCTATTTGTGGCATAGATTTCCCCTTATGTTCAAATTTGTTATATAATATTGACAACTCATTAAAAAGAGAGTGATCTTTAGTCTTCTCATTATTTTGGTTGGAATTGCATTCTGGTAACTGGTTCATAATATTTTTTAATTTATGGTAACATTCTTCACTAGTTGGTCGTTTTTCTGAATTATTGTCCCAACATTCTGTATATAGGTTTTTATACTCCTCTGGTGTGCCTGGAACTACATTATGACGACCACCACTCAGCCTGTAAAGCTGAATGTCTGATATACTGTCCAATTCGCTGCATGGATATTTTCTACTGGATATTTCCCATAGAATAATCCCAAGACTAAAAATGTCAGATTTTTCATCACGTTTACTATCATTGCCATAGAAGCATTTAGGATCAAGGTATGCACAAGTTCCTTGGTGATTTGAGCAAGTCTTTTGTAGTAATACTTTTTCAGATGTCCCGAAATCCGTGATCTTAGCAGTATTCCCATAAATTAACACATTGTTCGAAGACTTGTAATAACATTTGAAAGCAACATGTCAATATACAATCTACGTTAACTAAAATCGTATAATGAATAATACACTTACTAAATCTTTATGCAAGATTCCTACTGTATGGATATATCTCAATCCGTTAACGATATCCAAACCAATTGATAATTGGCAGGCCAATCTAGTTTGATAGCTGGCGTCGATAAGTATTCCCGTAACGAACCATTGTTAGCATAATCGAAGACCATCAAGTATCTTCCCTTGATATCTATTGAGAGGTCGGAAAAGTGTTATATTTGTGTTCATTTCTAATACATGGAATCTTTTCACCGTTACCTTTGCTAATGCCAAGGAATCGAATTACGTTGGGATGGTCATCTACTTTACGATGGAGCTTGAGCTAGAATACGTGTCAATATATGAACCAAAAATACGTAAACTCTAGCAGCATTTCGTATGCATGATTACAAACCTCGTTTACAAAGCATTTGAAGAACTCGCCTTCATCCGAATATTTGATCATCTTGTAAGCAACAGTGATGCCCGATGTTGTTACTTTTGCTTTGAAGACTACAGCAAACCCACCATAGCCTATGCAGTCTTTATCGATTAAACCATCATAAGGATAGAATCGAATGTATTCATTTTCAAGACTCTTTTCTAACCATTCCTTGTCGGAGGCAATCGATGTCATCGTTGCTAATTACTGTTGACTTGAAAGTTCTGCGCATTTTTTTATATTGACTGTGTCACAAACATTAGTAACACACGCACAGCCAGTATATGCAGGGGCGAGCTGGCATGAATGTTTCTATTGGGTAGCAGTTAGAATATGACCATAGACCAATTGTGGGAGCAAATCCGGCTGATGCTGAAACTATGATCTTTCATTGGTTGATCAGATTCTATTCTCTGACCCCATTGGTTAGTTTCAGCTTCAGCCGGATTTCAGCATCAGCCGCGACATTCCTTTTCTACTAATTAGTTACATTCTATCGACACGCTCCATAATTACCTAATAAAGAGGATGTATGACTGCATTGAATCGACCATTATGAAGTTATGCGCAATTGAAGGGCTTGTGAGTGGATAGTGTAATAGCATATCTAGCATATCTAGCGTGCAATTGATCTTTCTCATTGCTATTTATCGTGACACATTAAGGACACGATATTCGATGCTCACACTAATTGTTGGTGGCAGTATAGGTAGACAATGCAAATACTACTAATATAATACTAATGTCATTTTTCGCATCTGCCTATTAACTGTTATGCTCTGCGTTGTTTTTAATCCTCATACTGTTGATTCATAAGGCTTAGCAATATTTTATTATAGTGATTTATACTCTATCCATGATGTATATCGGACTGTGTATACGCATAATCAGTCAAATACTTTATTCCAAGTCAACAAAGCAATATTAATTGTTGTTCCGACCAATCAGTGTTTCTCTCTTCAAACTAATTAAAGATTTGAGGTGATAGAACGTAAACATGCAGAAGTCAGTCCTTCACAATAATTTATATCCGTATTGCTGAAATTTCCAGAGTCATAAGCAAAAGTCTAATTAAATGTTTAAAGCACTATTAGTATAGTAGATACGTAAAAGCAACATCAGAACCGTTTGTCATAAAAGGTTACTCATACGTACTATATATCTGGCAAGACGTTTAAAGAAAATGTTAAAGGTACGTTCGAATAAAATACGCGTTATTATCACAAGTTTGATATCTCCAAAGATTTTGTCAGAATCTAAACACATGCAATCGTAAGAACAAAATTAAAAAGCGTGACTGTATTTTGAAAATATATATAGTCTCACGCACTTGAAGTTTACTCACCGAAATTATTATTGCCATGCTTTCTAACAATGCTGTAAACGTATCTCATACCTTGGCTAAATAGACGTTTCTAATGCATTTAAGCGTGACCACTTTGCAAATTAAACAACCTAATTCCAAAGTAATTAACAAAACGACTAAATTAAATTTTTAATTATTGGAGTAGTATATTTGTATTCACGTAACGTACACGTTACAAATTATAATAGTAATAATAACAGTAAACTAATGTCAATATGTAAAAGTTGGGAAAGTACAAAGACAAATCAATATTTTGTTAACCTTTTTTAGATACTATCCGGGGACTTTGACGCCTAGTTTGTTAATTTTCTTGCTTTCAGTATAACAATTGCCTGAACAAAAAATACGTAGATGGTTGACAAATGCAAACTGCGGCTTTTCTTGCTACGGTTTATATATTGCTGGAGGTTTGCGTTGTAAATGTCGTAAATTTAGGAAGAGAAAAAGAAAATAAACCTTTTTTTTTATTAGTTATAATTTTACTATATTAAAATCTGCAACAACTGCTTACGTTTATACCAAATTGGTACACAACGTGATAGCCGAAGGAATAAAGATTTTTTGCACCTTTTGACATATTAATATGTGTTTATAAAACTCGCTCGGCTGTCACTTACGGAAAATATTTGTCGTCTATTATGATTGATGTATATTCCATCTTTCTACAAAATTGAATGTATCTAAAATTATTAGCATTGGTCAATATTATGATTAGTATCCCGGTTGATCATGTACTTGAAGTGTAATGTAATTCTCGCAATTGCACTAACAGTTAACTTTAACCTGCAAATTACGAATATATGATATTTATTGTATGTATATCGTTTTATCGTATAACCCAATCCTGTTTTAGATTTTTTTTAAACCTTAAGAGCCATAAGAAGTTTTTTTATAATAAAGTTAGCGTATTAATTTAACAATTAAATTTTGCCATTTAATCGATTGACTAGAGTAATATTGTATTTAGATTTTGTGTGACAGATAAATTCCGATGATGACTCGTACGTACGTAAATGTATTTTCACAATAATTTTATATACATCAAACAGAAGTTGCTTTTTTATAATAACAGAAGCTAGATTAGATTCATGTGAAAAAATAAACAATTTCCAATTTAGCCGATTCCCCTTGATGCTCCTACCCAAATTTGAGAAGGCCCAAACATCCGAAAATAGTTTGCTCAGAAAAATAAAGGTGTTACCATTATCCGTGACAGTCGATTACATTTTACATTTTCCAATTCTGGGCACTTATTGGACAAAAAATTATTGCTTGACTTCAAAATAATATATACTATTACATAGAATGGACTTTATCTGCATGATACCATGTGTGTGATAGGGATAATAATAACCGGAACAGCCAAATGCATAACTGGATAAATATACGTTGGTTTATAAATAGAATCCCCTCAGCGTCAATTTTCGAAAACAAAGCTTATTTTTTGAATTACTAGTTGTGTTAGAAATCACTGCCTCTCAAACGATATATATAATAGTTTAGCTCAACGGCCAAATATATTTCTTTCGAGCCTAGAATTTGACTAACTTGTTTAACGTAGAGTCGATAAGAAAATTAGTACCGACGCATTTCTTTTTCTGAACCTCTTTAAACCCATAACTGTATTTATTGGCTACAATACATGATTGGTTATTCTAATTCATCTTGTGTGTTTCTCCTGCAACAAACATCAAGCGTGCATAATAAGTTTTTCCTAGCCCCGCACTATAACGAAAGTCTGTTACAATTAGCAAGCACTACACATATCTACTCGTGTGAGTATTAATTACCTGTGACCACTATAAACCGTGAATTAGGGTCCTTGCTAGTACTAGTTCTCAAATATACTTGGCATCTGACCGGATATGGAATAGACTATTTACTGACATGTTGATTTGCTAAATGTACGCTCAAATTGCAACATCTTTTATTTGTGTCTTTGTTCTTATTTTGGCAGTTATCATCTGACAATCCTACGATCTCTAATTTTAGTCTCTCCTGCCTTACCCAATAGCCGATAGCTCTGCATCAACGGATGTGCCTATGTCTTACTTTACTTAGTTTGAATGCAACATTGTTCTCCAATGCTAAAATAATAACAATCGTTGCCGGAGATTATCCATTGTCCGTGTATGTGAACCAATAGTATTCGTATTCGAAAATAAACGTTTATCCGAGTTTGGCTAACTTCTCAACATATTCTTATTTATAACTGGATTTAAAAGAATATTCCACGATGTAATAATAATTACTAACAATATAAATATAATAAATTGTTGTGGAAGCTGGAATAAAACCAGATAAAGCTGAGATTAGAAATCGGTGTGTCCAATCAGATACATTTCATTTCAAACCCTCATAAGTCAAGTCGAATTGTCGGAAACGTCATTTATCTTCTCATCAGTATTTTTGTGGGCACCGAGTAGGATCAAATGCCATAGAGATCGACTCACAATGCAGTAGATGCAACTAACTTGATTGTATGGCACATTTACTAAATATTGATTCTTGACATGACACAAAAATGCACCTTTACATTGATCGAGTATTTTCCGCATTGCTGCGGTTAATTTGAAACAAGGGGTTGTCATTATCATATTATTTATGCGGCATATTTTGACTGCCGATCGTAAGGTTCAGATTCGGAATGTTTTGCCCACGCCCGCCCGCAAATTATTATTATTGAACGACCTGAGATAATTTGACCAATACGGGAATTTACACTCCCACCAAGTCTAGTGCCATCTGATCGTTGTGTTACAACAATCGTTTTTAGGTCTCACTTTGGACATTTGGCTAACACACTCTGCAGATTCAATAACGCTTGCGCTACAGTCATATAGGCTAGGCTAGCGAAACAACTGTTTGTTGGATACCTCTAAATTGCTCACATATCGTTATATATGTGGCTGAGACCACGAAAAGTGCTTTTTTAATCCTTGGCGTGAATATGTATGGTCGTTTCGCATATCAAGAATCTTATCCATCTGTTTATCTCCCCGCAGCCCTGGCATATTTCCCTGTTTGGTATAAGCGGTAGCTCTTTTTAGATATTACCGCAAGGTAAAAAAAAACCCGTCTGTTTGATGTACAAAATAATATTCATCATTGTTGTCATGTGATAATGCATTAACTTAAATAGTAACGGAAATAGAAATATAAATTATATTTCATTTTTTAACGGAGGGTAAAGAATATGCACGCAGTTCTATTTTAGGTGAAATAAGTCAAACTCCCACCTTAATCAGACTATAAATATTTTCATTGACAATTTGGTATATCAGTTTCTATAGCTGAGCATCTCCGCCTTGTGCCGCTTGTAGAGTAAAAGTTAATGGACTACTGCAAACTGACCCAAAAAAGAAAACTGTCTCTCTAAAGTGATTAACGCTTATCAGAAAAAGTCATTGACGAATTCTAATTAAACGAAAAACAGAATGAACAACTACTTATCAACAAGGACACTGAAATGGTCATGGATGCCAGTACTGGTTCTGCTTTTTATAATGACGTTGACGGTATCCGCAGACCTATTCCAGCGGTGGCAACCAACTTCGTACCGTTATAGGTAATTAATTGAATCAGAAAATGCAGTTGATCATGTAAAGCGGATGATGGGGAGCTTATGGATATCAACTATGAGATATTAATTAATGCTTATCGCTATGAGTTGTATTAATGGTTATCTTGGTGATTCTTCTCTCTCAACTTTTTCTTCCTTGACTCACTGAATTCACATATTAACGCTATCCTTACCTTGAAAACTCATCCGATAACACTCTAGCGATGATACAGGTACAATGATCCAAACACCGTCCGACGCAGTCGCTGCAAACCTTAATCCCACAAGTCCCCGCGTTACAGTAGGCTGCGGGGACGCAGTTCCAGCTGGCCAAGTACCCCTTCCCCGCTGTGTATCGGACATAGGCTTTGGCTACGCAGCCGCTCAATACGATATCAACACGCGGAAATTATATCGCTCTATTCGTAGAACAAGTCATCTAACCACATTCTTTGGCCAATACATTTCTTTCGATATTGTCCAAACAACCACGAATGTGACTGCTAATCCGATAGCTGTTCCAAGGGATGATGAAACATATAGCGGGTTCGCACCGTCAGTTCCTCTTTTTAACTTTAACAGGTCTGCATTTACTGACAATACCCCAGCAGGACATGCAGGGATCAATCAAGCATCCCCATACTTGGATTTAGAGCAATTATATGGTAACAATCCTGCGCTGCAACTGCAATTGAGAGATACCGCTAGTTCAAGAGGTTATCTAAAGACTGGTAGTCCTGGATATGCTCCATTCGATCCCGCTAATCCAGTAAAATACCTCGTCGGCGCTGCCAACCCTCGATCACGTAACTTGTTCGTAATGGCCATCCACACTGTTTGGTTACGTAATCACAACAGACTGTGCGATCAGTTGTGGGCGTCACACGGTACGTCATGGACCGATGAAGACTACTTCCAAGCAGCGCGTAGATTGAACAAAGCATACTATCAAAAGATGGCCACGGAAGAATACCTGGGTGTAGTTCTTGGGCGTCCTTTACCATTATATACTGGTTATAACCCCAATCTACCTGTCGGCGTTGATACTGTCTTTGGTAGCATCACAATGCGATACGGACATACTGAGCTGAGCGATTCATATCACTTGCAAGATATCAACGGCGAGGATTTGGTTACTATTCCATCGACCAAAATCAACGACGAGACTCTGCTCGAAAAGTTTTCGTTAGAAGTCGTTTTGAGGTCGCTGGCCATGATCAGGCAAGAGGAAGTCGATGGATTGATATCGGATAATATTCGTAATAATTGTCCAACTCAATTGCAGTGTTTCGATAACGCGTCTACTGACGTCAACAGAGCTAGAGATAGAGGTATTCCAGTGTATAATGTAGTGAGACAAGCATATGGGTTTCCGCCAGCGAACGGTTTTGCGGACATTACTAGCAATCCTGTAATGCAAACTCGGCTTCAAGCAATTTATGGAACTATTGATCAAGTAGAAGCATACGTTGGCATGTTTTTCGAGGATCATTTGTCGGGATCTAACTTTGGACAAACTCTTAATGCCAGCATGATTACACAAGTACATATATATATATATATTTTTTTTTTCTTTCAGTTGTTGAAAATTTCCATATCCAAAGGTTTTTCTTGCTAATAGGACTTGTTTCTTTTGATATATAGTTTTCCATCTTTCGTGATACCGATAAAACATGGTACGAAAACACGCTCACTGATGATGAGAAACTAGTTCTTCGTAATACAACTTTCCGGGACATTGTCCTTGCGAATCTCATACTTCCTGATGGGACAAACTTCCCGCAGAATGTCTGGACCGTACAGCCCGATACCGCATCCTCGGATAGTCAATTAGACGCCGAATTTCCTGGAAAAGTTTCTCCATGGACGCCCTATACGTTGAGGTGGAGGATCGCGGGAACCACGATTCACTTTGCAGTCGAACTAGCCACGTCATCTGGAAACGGATGGTTTGGAATTGGATTCGGTCCTACTGACGATGGTATGACTGGAGCCGATATTATTGTTGGGATCGTCAATAATGGAAACGTCGTAATCATGAACTATTATGCGACCGGTTATCAGCCACCTATTGTTGATCCCGTTCAAGAAGTTCAAACTGAAAGTCAGAGCGTGTCTAATGGACTTGCGCGTGCTCAATTCACGCGATCTCTAACGTCTAGTAATAGTGACAAGCGTAAACCTATCAAGAACCAAGACTTGAAGGTGATTATGGCGTACAATCCAGTCAGTTCGATCTTGACATATCACGGCAACAATCGTCAAAAGTTTCGCATTAACTTTTACACAAATACAATTGCGTCCGATGCTAATGCTGCGTCGATTATGCGTACCAGAATAGCACATGGAGTCTCAATGTTTATTGCTTGGGGGTAAGTACAGTGGAAACAGTGGAAACAGTGGTTGCATTTCGCAGGCCAGCGCATGATTTACTAACTAGTTTACTATCGTAATCATTAGAATTATCTATCCAGCTGCTGCATTTATTGTTCGTTACTACAAACATACATACGGATTTCTTAAAATTCACGTAAACATGCAACTGTTTGCTTCTTCTCTAGTAGCTACAATGGGCGCTGCAGTTATTGCTACTATTAGCAAGACTATATGCGTGCATGCAAAGGTCGGGCTGGTCGTGTACGGCTTTACCTACGTACAATTGGGGTTGGGTGTTTGTTCTTTCTGGCTTTTAAAGAAAATAGAATCTGTGAACGAAGGTATTCCTCGAATAATTAAACGGGCCCATCGATACATTGGAGGATCACTTATAGTTGCGGCCCTTGTCAACGTTTACCTCGGTATCCAGCAATTTAGTTTACAATATGGGTATAACGACTTACCATTGAGGATTGCTTATATAGCATACGTATCAGTCGTTGTCATTGTATTTATATTCGCCGAGTTGTGGCGCACGTTTGATGGAGTCTTTGTCGCCAGATCATGTCGAAAAGAAGATATTGCAGAAGCAAAGAATATGTTGTATGCATATCTCACTGTCGAAAAACATGCTGATTTGCCGGAATATACTTGGGATGAAATCAACGAAAGGGTGCAGCGTGGTGTGAGTATAGAATACTATTGTAATAAGCGTGATTTTTGGTGTTGGGGACAAAGATGCTAAAATCCTCTTTTTTTTTTTTAAAGGCATTTTTGGTTGTTTGTGATGGTCTGGTTGCCGATATCAGGAAATGGATCAGTATACATCCAGGCGGTTCCAAAATTTTAGAAAGAGTTATTGGAACTGATATTACTAACGGTAAGTTAACGGAAATGGCTATGCAGTATATAATCTATATAACGTTTTTTAATATTATTGTCCGATTGTCAACACACATACAGACTTTTACGACACGCACAAAATAGACTTGATAAAACAAAAGGAAAAAGAAGAAGCTATAGAAAATAAAGATATGATCTTTTCTCAGCCAGCCAGTCTTATCTCCCCAGTGCTAGGCGAATTTTCTCATCTGTGGGAAAAACGAAAAGAGATGACGGCCCGCCACCGAAAGACAATTTTGACCACTCTTGACGACACAAACATTAAAATTTTCCATAAATCTCGCGTTCCAATCGCGCGTCACAAGCACACGGCATTTGCCACCATGCAGTTTGCATCAATGGTTATCGGAAAAGTGGCGGAAACTAACTATACAGTAGACAAGAGTCTCGACGTTTTCGACCCGAACCTCAGATCACACTTTAGACCAGAGACTACGCCGTTCTTGGAGTTTGATATTGCAAAGGATACGTCAAACAGAGTGTTTAGAAGATATCAATTGACTGCCAAGGAAATGATAAACGCCAATCCGGAATCTCCAGTCTACAGATTAACCTTTACCAAAGTACATCAACCCAAGAAAGCCGGTGGCGACCGTTTTCTCCCTGGTGATTACGTCGAACTTCAAGGTCGTGTTAAAGGACAAGTGATTGTGCGTAGTTACACTCCCATCGAGGGACGTATGTCGAATACGTTCTCCATCATTGTGAAAATCTACCCTGACGGTCTCATGTCACAACTCCTTCATAACCAGCTAGTAGGATATGAAGTCAAAATCCGCGGACCGTTTGATATATCTGATCGTATTGGAGTTTCGCACCTGTCACAGAATGAGTTGTCGACAGTTATGGGAAGAAGATTTAGCACGACTCGTTCTGAAGTGAGCATGAATAGTAATTTTAACGGACATTTATTACTGAATCCTGATGCGTCTGATGGGTGTTGGGATGAATTGTTTATGATTGCTGGTGGTACGGGTGTTACACCCATGTTACAGGTGAGTTGTAGAGTAGAGAGAGAGAGAGAGGGCAATGTCGAATAACGTTGCTGACGTGCGTCACGTAATATCTGTATTCGTACTCATCGCAAATTTTCCCTTTTCTTTGTAGTTAATCAAATACTACCTAAAAACGATAGCTTCAAACCGCGACCGTCGCCTTTCAATGCATTTACTTTTCGCCAATGAAACGGTTGAAGACATTATCGACGGTCTTAAACTCGAAGGTTTTGCAGCTATAAGCAAAGGGATGCTGACAGTTACTTACATTCTTACGAACCCACCTGAAAATTGGAACGGTCTTTCCGGCCACGTTAATACGGAAATTCTTAATAACTGGATTAGTCACCATGCGCGAAGAGACACGATATTCAATCAACCGTCGATGCCACAGCCATTGACTAGTAGCGTGGGACAGGAATCATCATATTACGATGATCAAACGGGGTCTGAACCTCGATACGCTCATGCGGAACTTGACGAGGTTAACAATGAAGTAATACACGCAACCGTTGAGACCGTTGGGAGCGTAGATGAAGTTAACCAAGAAGTAATAAGCACATCTAGTCATGGTGTTAGCACTACAGACCACGAGATAATAGGATCACCACTCACGCCGTCCACTCCTCGTCCTCTTCCTCCTCTTCCAATCAGTCCATCACATGTCCTTAATAATAATAACAATCCTTTGAACCGTCATACAAGTCTTCTCAGTTCTCCGTATTCGCCAACAGCCCAAGGTAGTCCTCTATTAAGTCCATTACTGTCACCCACGCCGTCGAATGCTTATTACCAAATACCGAGGATGAAAATTGTTGCATGTGGACCTTCGCCAATGTTGCTGGTCGTGCAGAATTCTTTGAAGGATATGGGTTACTCTGACGACGATATTATCATGATGTTTTAATGGACTAGTAGGATGTAATATGTAACAAGTAGATAGTAAGTTTGTGTTCTGCTATAGATGTATTATTATTTACTAATGTATTAATAATCAAATGCTTTAAATTTGGGGGGTAATCGGGATCGATATATATAAATATGACAAGTCTGTGAAAATAAATTTGATTTTACACAAGTCTGTCCACAAAACAATACAAAGATGCCATGTTGACAATAGTGAGATTGTTACGCTCAAGAGTAGTTTGATCTATATGGGATACATTTCCACAAATGAGAGAATTTTAGTCAAAATTCGCAAGTCAAAACGTCCGGACATTGTTTATTGAATGGATTCCTTCCTCGCGGCAGTTAAATAGATATTAGTATGATATTTTGGGCGGACTGTGATCATCGATACCTCCTCTGAAAGCATCCAGTGCATTGAAAGTTTATTTGAACGAATCTATATATAAGTACCATTTATCGTAAATTTCTGTGCTCGGAGTGACCGGGAGTGTATCTACAACATTTTCTCGTTACACCATTATTATTATGTCATCATATTTCAGTATTTTGGACCTTGGTCATATCCGTCATTTTTTATCATGCGTGCGAAATAAACTCATTGAAAATGTGAGATATGACTCATATGAGTAAACCATGCTGGCTGGTTGACGCGCGGAAAACTATGACACCCATGAATGTACAATACGTAGGAAGTGAATGCGAATTGTCATTGGTTATTATAAGCCACGTGATATGGTACCCGGGTCTTTTACAAATCCATTGCCTTATATGGTGGGGGACGGGGGGACTTTATACATTATTGGCTTGTTCATCAAAATAGCAATTTGCAGAAAAACACGTATTTGCTAAATTTGAACTTTGTGAGATAGTTCAACGTCTGTTATTAGAGCTTACCCTTGATTCCCTGTTCCACACATCCCTATCAAATGAATTGTCCCATTGCATTTCGTCCACTTTTTGTATATTCTTATAGACAACTCTTTATAATAATCATAAATAATTCTTATTGTTCAGGAGATTGCTATCTGGCTTTTGCATAAATCATAATCTTATGATTCCTCACGATTATGGCTTTGACATAAATCATAAATCTTATGGTTCCTCTCTATTGCTTACACCATTGTTGGTATTGCAACATTGTATAACAACACTTAAAGAAAGCTGAAAGGGTGTATTCCCATCTTCGTTTGAAGCATTGCATGCTTGATATATTAAACGAGCCAAGTAGACGAGCAGTGGGAGAATGATAGTGCTAGCAACACAAGTCGCTACTGAAATAAATAAAACAAACCATATTTAGACGTATCGAAAAACAGGGGAAGCGAGCACTTACAGGTATATTACTCACTTATAATCTCAGTTTTGGCCGAAGAAAATGATGTACTAGTTATTAGTGAAGGTATACATGCGTTAATGTCAAAACTCTATTACACAATAAGCTTTTTCTTATTACCTTTCTACTGCCCACTCAGAAGTGTTATACGTCGATAAAAAATCGGTTTGCGCACCACTAATCCAGAAGTTTGTTATTCGAAGAACGTGATAACTGACATTGGAAATATACCAATTTGATACTTTACCAGGATGTCATAGTAGCATGAGAGCTAGCCATTAAAAGTGCTATGATCTTTGTGGTTACAAACGCTGGTTGTATCTGTAAAATCCCTCTTTACTGAAAATTTGAGTCGAGCAGTCTTAACTATTAAACTGTTTAGTCGTTTCGGCTCTTTATAAGATCCTGTAGCATATAAAAATTATCGCTCGAGAGTACTCTTCTTCAGGTGTGCGGAGATCGTATTTCGTAAACATAAATGTTTCAACAATTAATGCGTAAATAAATACAACTGCGGGATAAGTTATACTAAAGATGTTATACTGAGTTATTAAAGATGTGGATGTGGATGTATTTGTGACGAGATTAGGAGTGAATTATTTCAGAAGCGTACGAATTTTAAGATGAAGAATGCAAATTTCTCTACTGTTATCTATCCGATATTGTCAACGTTTAGAACTTATTCGTTTTTTATATACCTTTTCATGTGTTACGGGATAGTCGGAAATAAGAAGGTGATAGTTACATTTCTTTTGTTAGGCATAATCGTCAGTGGTGGCACAAAAGAATGTTCTGTTGTGTTGACAGTAGTACGACACGATGATTTTCTAACAATGGCATTAATAAACGTTATAATCATTGCGAAGTTTTCCTTGAGATGCTAATTAATTTAAAAAGCATGTATATCGATATTGCTTTGCCTAATTATGCAAATGGTAGTTGCTTGCATCTCGCACACTGACCAACATCGGGACTAGCTTTAATCGGGGGGGATATTATTATTATGGGAGGCATTTATTTCATTTCACCGACAGTGCATTTTACCGACAGTCGTTTCACGTAAACACATTGTTTATCGCACTTATCATTGGTTTTTCGATGAAATTTATGTAGTAACTGAGTTATTACAATTCATTTTTACTATAAGTCTATCGAAAATTATTTACCCCTTAAGTAATTTCCTTATTAGAGCAGGAGCCATTATTAGAAAAAATACCAATACTTTTGACCATATGGTTTGTGTAGCTTTAGATCACGAGGTTGCCTTTTTTTCCGGCATGAATAAGTTACTAATTTATGTATGTTGTGAATAAAAGTTCCTCGCGATAGTTACTAATTTATGTAACAGCTTAACTAGGCTTTAGCAAGCACCTCGTTGTGAATTAAAGTTCCTCGCGGTAGTTACTAATTTATGTACTGTCGGTGGAATGATTGTCGGTGAAATGAACCGGACCCATTATTATACTGTATATTAACTAGAATAGTAAAAAACCTGCTGCGCAGAGCACTGAACTTACAAACATATTTTTAAACAAATGGCCGTAGAATTATAATTTAAAATTAGAGTTAGTACAGACTAGAGATTTTAGGGTTATAAGCATATGATACTTATGTATCATCTAGTTTTAACAAAGTATTTAGTAATATTCAATAAATTATTTCATGAAAAATGGGTGTTGAAATGCAAATAATAAAACCACCGGTGTTAGCTAACAATAATAAAATCTACATTCATGTAACACAATAATTGTGAATAACTTTTTGATTGCAAACAAGTCATTGGATCGACAGATAGAAATGATCAGCGATTTGCATCGAACACTAATAATTAGCAGAATTAGTTAGTTTAGGAGCAGCTATTGACACAGATATTTCATTGATTTATCGTTAATAACTCGATACTCGTGGAATTTTTAACGAGTATTAAATATACCTATTGTTAAGTCGATGTTAAAAATTAACTGAGAATATAAAGAACAATTTCGAGATTATCTCAAAAATTGATTTCGCGGAAATCAAGTTTCGATTGCTTAATTAATGGTTAATAACTCAACAACAAATGCTTTGAAAAATTTAATGCGTGTTAAATACAACTTTCATTGAAGAATATCAAGTGCGATGTCAGAAATAGATTTTACGGAAATCGATTTTTATCATTCGCTTTTTTAACTCAACAATGAAGGGTTCCTGATAATCGTGAAATTTAAATGGGTAGATATGATGTACACGTTAAAAAATAATGACATCAGATGTAAATTGGGAGTTGCAATCTTTTGGGTTTGCAGTACGAAATATACAAATAACAAAATAATAAATGCTATAAAACAAAACTCCCTTTTACCAACACCTTTTCCTTTTGTCAAGCCTAGGTCTAAAAGGCATATTCCTCGCCCAATGGTACAAATATTCCGATCTGTGGCACAGTAAATATTTGGCACACAAACACCAGATTCGACCGCATCGGGACAGATTTGGTGTCAGATATAGATGACCCGATACATCCACATCTGGTGTCAAATACTACGCAGCTAATCGCTCTCGATATATCGAAATATGGTGTCAAAATAGTGAAATGGTAGTCAGATATATAAGCAGCTGTAGTTTTCCGCTCTGAACATTGTCTTTAGTTTTCAGTTTAGTCTTCAGTATTTGATTCTATTTGTCCTTATAATTTTTGTAATTAGAATAGCTCTTTGAATTCTAATAAATCTGTAATTACGTGTAATATAAGTTGTTATTTTTGTTCATTCCCTGGTGAGTTTTATTCGATCGCCGGTTAAGTGATAAAATCGGTTTCTCGATCAGCGGTTAATAAGTTTGAACTTGCCAATAAACTTATCGGAACTTAGGCATCAGGATTTCTATTTAATTGCATGTTTAACGCGTTACTATTTATAAACTTTCCCCGT
>CAJVPI010000462.1:0-29491 GCA_910592345.1 Paraglomus brasilianum
ATTTTTGTTCCAGGATTTCTGTCGGTATAACGAGATGTCGTTATATAGCGATGTCGTTATATCGAGACGCACTTGTACCACTATTTTATTATACGTGTTCTTTAAGGAGGAATGTGACTATTCAACGAATATTCGAAAAATTGCTGTCAATGATTCGTTATAAGCATAGTATGAGGAATGAGCGTAATCTACCACCACATTACACAATGGACGAACAGAATTTGGTCTCCTATCGAGTGGACTTTATTACAGAGTCAAAAGTGAATGTTCAGAACATAGCTTGATCGAAAGATAACAAGTCGATGTAAACAGATCATTTAGAGTATGGAATAATATTGTTTGTGCTTTAAAAATATAATTTCAACTTGTTTGAGCGATGACATTTTATCCCAGAAATTGGCTTACACGCTTAGTAATCTCTATAAAAGAAAAATCCGTTAAATCGAATTCAACGTGCACAATAACAAGCTTCAAGCGCCACATTATCCAACCAGACAATCGTATTGTAATGTGCGCCCCAATAGCTGCTAAAAATCGAAATCGCCAAATTGTTAAGATACAATACCTGCAAACATTGGAGATCCCATTGCCCTCTGATAGATTTTCTTTAGCATTTTAAAGCAACATTATAGTAAAATAATGTCCTCAAGTTTCTAACTAAGTTATAACAACTAATTTCTCATATTGTGCAAAACGTTAACACTATGATAGACTTTAACAATGTTCTGGATCTAGGTCTCTAGCTGTATTAATTAGTTCATATCAGCAGATATTTAATGTATACAGTACATTTATACAACAAATATGTTATATTCAATTTAATACACAGTTTATGCACTTATAGAACAACGATCTCTTGACACTGTTCGTCTTTAAAGCGCAAGCTCAAGTTCTGGACATTACGCGTTTTCGTGTTCTCTTTGTATCTGTGTTAACTGGCTCATTTTTCTCTATGTTTTAAGATCCGAAAAATAGTACTTTCATTAACTCGACGTCTCCAAATTTTTTTCGATTTGCTCGATACTAAACCTCAAAGTGAGCCTTTTAAGAGGACATAAGCTGAATGAATTTGCGTCAATGATCTAACGCGACAATTATCGTGTATTGTGACGCATATTTCTTTACCTGTTCTTTGACTGAATTTTTGATTACTGATTAAAAAATCTTATGTTATTTCAACTTTGTTTATAAAGACCTTTTTCGTGCGGACCGATGCCTTATAATGACCACCTGTGCTTTGCCATTTTTCAACACTATTAAAATTAGCTGTTTGTAACGATCAGTTATAGGATTTCTGATATAAAGGATCGGGTTGACTGGTTAATTAACTCCAAAATAAAGTTTACCATCTATATTTATAGTGATCGGTGGCATGCTGACATTAATTTCCATATATAAGCACTTACAATGTTTGAATCCAAAAATTTCACTAAACAAGATTTAATAATTTTATATTGTTTGAAAGTACTTCTCCTGTATATTTTTCATTATAATTGTATTCCGTAAAATTTAAAATGGACGGAAGACTAAAAATTGCGTAATTATCAAGTAAGCTGAAAAACTTTTCATAAATTTAATATCTGGTTGGCCAACCATATTAGTAAGCATTTCTCAATCCTTCGATCAAAATTCAAACAAATTTTAGGTGGAATTTGTTGCCAATTCTCGTAGATTTTTGGGTGCTGAGGGCGATTTCTGAATTTCCATAACGCCGTATAGTAGTTCTAACAGTTCCAATGAGAAGATTAAGCAGTTTGCTAATGTTTTGCATTGTATAACCACCCTTGCAAAGGCCAATATTTGTGAGCGCTTTGCCACTGTTAGTTCACAATTTTCCTAAAAAAGAAAACACAAATCGACATTGTTTGATTGCATTGCAACAACAAATCCATATTATTATAATAAAAAGGAGAACCAGAGCTTTTAAATTTTATTGAAATAAATACAATAGAAGTTTTGGATCCAAACTCGAGCATAAGTTTCAGCTTACCAAATAAAATGGTTAGTGTTATGCAATCTTTAGTCTTTCGTCCATTTAAAAATTTAACGGGATACAATTGTAATGAGGAGTAGTAGAGCTTTCAAACAATAAATTTTGTTTAGTAAAATGCTGAAATAACGTCATGAAAGTTTTGGATTCACTCTCCATCGTATATTCTCTACACCACCCACCGAATTTTGTATCACATGTTGAAATAGATATATTTTCTAAGCGACATTGACAATTTTCAAACTTATCAAGCATCGATAAAAATTCTCCTGATAAACTACTGTTTTTATTGTCGTATACATAAAAATTACAAATGTCAAAAGCTAATACTTGGGTGTTCCCACCCTTAGCCTCAATGACAGCATCTATTCGATGCGGTAAGCTCGTAATTAAATTTCGCAACATCTCTAGGCTAATATTACTCCATTCCTCTTGAAATTGCAGCTATTAAATCCTGCTTCATCTGAGGCAGAGTTTTCGTTTACGCATCTGACGGTCTAATGGTTCCAAAGATCCTCGATTGGATTAAGCGCAACCCAATCTGAATTCGAATACCATGAGTTGACATCCATCAAGTGCTATATATGAAGAAGTATGGCATGGTGCTCCGTCTTGCTGAAAGACTGAATCAAGATAATCCCTTACTCAAGGTGTAAAATTGTTAGCTAGAACGTTAATATAAGCCTCGGAATCCATGTTTCCGTCAACTGATACTAAGGGACCGATTCCATTCCAACCAAAAAACCCCAAAACATTACTGATCTCCCACCAAATTTAACTGTATGTTGAATACAATCTTTGTATAAGCTTCCCCACTACTCCTCCACACTTTTGCTCGACCATCTGACTTAGAAAGAGTAAACCTCGACTCATCTGACCATACTATTTGTTTCCATTCTTCTTTCCAATCGCGTTTTTCTCTACACCATCTTAATCGATTTCGTCGTTGTAAGTGTGGCTTCCTCTTTGCAGTATAACATCGAATACCATCATCATATAGATATCTTCTAACAGTAATGTTGTTCAAGACTAGAATTAACTTACCTGTCAGAATGGGGAGCGAGCCAAATCTATCCTCTCGGACTATGCGTTTTAGAACCCGTCTATCCCGGTCAGTAAGTACTTTTGGGCGCCTGAGACGTTTCTTTGGTGGGCAGAATGTGTTTGCTATATCGTCTAATTGTATCATTCGCTGTGCTCGTGGCAATGTTTAGTTGAGCGGAAATAGCTTTTTGCTTCGCTCTGCTAAGGTGTGCGCCAATTATACGTTCGCGCGCTGTTCACTTGAAAGCTCCTTTAGCAATTGAAATTTTACGTATTTTATTTGCCCCCGTGAAATGATTATTTTGATCCACGTGACAAAAAATCTGGTAATTTGTGCATTTTGTGTTACATTTTTTCATCTCTTAGCGATGTCTCAAGTATCTAATAACTCCTACAAAGAATGGCTAGACGCAAGCATTCAAGAAGGTTCAATCTACTGTTGTCGAGAAAATGACATCAAAATAGACTCTCTACATATTGGCCATGGAGCATTTGGAGTGGTGTATAAGGCAACGATAAAGAAGAAAAGCGGTATTGGAAGCATTGCTAAGATAATCCTAGGCAGAAAGCAAAACATTCTCTCTGGCATGACTGTTGCGGTGAAGACTTTGCTTCCGGCTAAACATGGAGCTTGCGAGGAAGATTTGCATCGACAATTCGTCAAAGAGGTTGCTATTGCTTTCCGTATGCTTGTCGCGTTCACATTTCTGTGAGTAACTTTGAAACGAATGCTATACTTAGCTGAAACATCACAACAAAGCGAACGATCATCCCAACATTATTCGGTTTTTAGGCCTATACCAAGGTATGGTTATAAACAGTAATTTGATTATCTTATTACAATATAATTTAACATCTTTAATGAATAGACAAATCTGATAAATATCATATGATTTTTGAACTGGCTGACGGTGGAAGTTTGCGCGAACATTTAGAGAAACACTTTGATGATTTGACTTGGGAAGACAAATACAAGTTGAGCTTAGAAATTACTAATGGATTGAAGTATTTGCATGAACTGGGCATTATTCATAAGGATTTGGTATATATCACATTTAATCGTGTCTTCCGAATTCGTACCACAGAAGTTTAAGCTAATTGTATAATTGTTGCTTTATCCAGTCTTCCAGTAATATTCTTATCAAATCAGGTGTTGCAAAGATTACTGACTTTGGCTTATCAAGTGTTTTGAAACAAGCAATGTCCAAATCACACAGTGATGGTGCTCCAGCATACAAGGATCCAGCATCTTTGAAGAACAGTTCATACAAACGTGGAAAGAAATCCGATATATTTAGCCTTGGTGTAATACTGTGGGAAATATCCAGTGGAAAAGTTCCATGTGGAGAACATATTGAAGTTGTTGATATTATTGTATACAGACTTAATGGCTCTCGTGATCTTCCATTTCAGGGAACATCTGAAGAGTATGTTAATCTTTACTCAGAATGTTGGGATGAAGACCCCAATAAGCGACCATCCTGTAAAACTGTTTATATGAGATTGACATGTTGTGATGAATTGAATAATCTCAACAAATTATTAGAGATTGAACCAAATGATGCATATGCATTGAGTAAAAGGGGAGGTGTCTATCTAAATCTAAAACAAGATGACAATGCATTAATTGATCTCAACAAATCATTAGAGATTGAACCAAATGATGTATGGGCATTGAGCACAAGGGGATGTGTCTATCTAGCTCTAAAACAATATGACAATGCATTAATTGATCTCAACAGATCACTGGATATTGAACCAAATGATGCATATGTATTGAGTATAAGGGCAAATGTTTATTGTTGGCTTGAGCAGCATGACAATGCATTGATTGATGTTAACAAAGTATTGGAAATAGAACCAAATGATGTACTTGCACTGTCTGTAAGAGGAGATGTCCATGATGATCTCAAACAGTATAATTGTGCATTGAGTGACATTAATAAAGCATTGGAAATTGAACCAGATGATGTATATGCATTGAATGTAAGAGGACATGTCTATTGTAATCTTAAACAGTATGATAATGCATTAAGTGATCTCAACAAGTCATTGGAGATTAATCCAAGTAATAAATTTGCATTAAGTGGGAGGGGTAAGACATATTACATGCTCAAACAGTATAATGATGCATTAATTGATCTAAATAAATCATTGGAGATTGACCATTGCCTTGTTGATGCATTGACAATAAGGGGAAATGTCTACCTTGATTTAGGGCAATATGGCAGTTCATTGAATGATCTCAACAAATCATTAGAGATAAAACCAAATAATGCACATGCATTGAGAATACGGGGTACTGTCTATTTCAATATCAGACAATATCATAATGCATTGACTGATCTTGACATGTCATTGGAGATTGAACCAAATGATGCAGATGCATTGAAAATAAGAAGTCAAGTTTATGAAATGCTTTAACAGCATGGTGTGATGCGCCGCAATCTGTGACGTATTCTCTTTATTTCTGCGTTTCTCCAACGGTGCCGCAGTCTAAATAAATCGACGGTAACACTAGCACAGCTGCGGATTTCATCATAGGTAGTACGGGCACTGTCGGAAGTACAATTATCGTTGTGTAGTACGGGTAGTGGCAGAACATTACCGGTGTTACGTATAGTGCCAGAGCAGAATGCTTCGGTTTATTCAAACGTATACAGTTAAATTATCGATAGAATATTAGAAATAGCTGCTAAAAATAGATCAATTAGACAGCTCAAAAAGATATATAAGCAGTAGGAGTTTCAGCTAGAATCGGTGTGCTATGTGTGTTATATTTCACGTTCGCTAGTAAATTTAGATCGATATATTCCTTATAATTCATATCTTATTGTTAATAAAACGAGTATCGCATTTACTCTGACATATACTTTTGACCCTATTCTCTAAACTAGTTGATATATCCGAGAAACCGTTATATCCGTATATCAACCAAGGATAATTGCCTCTTGTCCCGCAATTATCTGAGTGGCGAATTAGGATATTTAATCGTAGCTTATCGAACGCGTTCAATCTTATTGATAAACCATTGTACCCAAACGGGAGATTGTCGGAATAATCCCTCGACAATAACCGCCGATATACTCGAGAACGATTCTATATCTAGGATAAACGTCATTCTACGGTGAAAAAGCCCGTAAGTGAAAAGCCTTGCGATTACAAGGTCACTAACTGTGAAATTAGATATTTAACTTGAATAGGAGGCGCCACGCTCCGTCGAGACTAGTTAAATCCCAAGTGTCGATTACTTTCTGCTCTCCCGCAGTAGTTGGCACGACAATGGTATAAGAAATGCACAGATATTTTGAGATGTTACAACAGTGTTACCATATAACTAGAGTTGATTTCTGTATCTGTTCGTTTACAAAATAAGTGATTTCATGCCAGATGGCACATGCTACAAACTATAGGACGTGGAATAATTTATTGTATAGTGTATTAGTTAGCAAAGCTATAATACTTCCTGAATATTCTTGTAACAGTTAATAGATTGATAAAAATACAATACAATACTAAGCAAGTAAAAGTGTTGTAGCAAAATCTTATTCAATTTACAGTTATTTGCATTTAGAATAAAATATGCGATTTCATTCAATGCTTTGTTTTAAACGCGCCCACTTTGTATATTAAAATAATTGTCCACAAGTTAGCATATATGCTGTGTTTGTTACATGTTGTAATACGGATTCAATTACGAAGAAAAATGCCTAAATTCAGCAAGTCTCTCTGGTGAAGAATTAAACAGTAATTTAACTTAATATTTGAATTTTAAACGTTGCACGTAATGAATAATAATGGAACTTAACAGTCACATACAGCTTCCGATAGGTATAGCAATGAGCAATTTTAAAGCTTTCTCGCAGAGACTTAATGTAGGTCAATCTTAAAACGCGTAGGTTTACATACGTGATCAAATCTATCAGATTGGCATTTAAGTATTAAGTATGCTGGGACAACCTAAACCACATACGTCCCCCAACTATATTGACCAATGTTAAAGTCTGCATATACTCATTCTATACGTACAGTATGTTTGTATGCAATTTGCTAGTGCGCACCATTATTTTATTACACGTGTTCTTTAGGGAGAAATGTGACTATTCAACGAAAAATCCCTGTCATACACGTATGTCAGTGTTTCGTTGTAAGCATAGTGAATGAGCATAACCGTACCACATTACACAATGAACGAACAGAATTTGGTCTCCTATCGAGTGGACTTTATTCAGAGTCAAAAGTGAATGTTCAGAACATAGCTTTATTTTAGTTAATCGAAAAATAACAAGTCGATGTAAACAGATCATATTAGAAGATAGAGTAAATGGCTAATCTTGTTTATGTAATTTCAACTTGTTTGAACGGTGACGTTTTACTGCAGATGATGTTAAATTGCTGGCACACGAAGTAATCTTTATAAGAGAAACAAGCCTTATAAACTCTAATAGAATTCGATGTGTACAATAACGAGCTTCGAACAGAAGACAGTCGTCTTGTGATGTCAACCACAGTGGTTTTTAATGTGCCGATGCTGTCCAAAACTGTCACCAATAGCTGCTAAAGATCAAAATTGCCAAATTATCAAGATATAGTACTTTCAAATATTGAAGACTCATTGTCCTCTAGATGTTTTTTCTTTAACATTTCAAAGCAATGTTATAGTAAAATAATGTTTCTAATTACGTTATAATGACTAATTTCTTATATTGTACAAAACGTTAACACTATGATAGACTTTTAACAATATTCTGCATCTATTTGGTCTCTTATCTACTGATCAATGTTGGCTAAAAGTAATACGGCTATATTAACTAGTTCATGCACAAATTTGTCAGCAGATATTTAATGTATGCATCTGTGCAACGAATATGTTGCATTCAACTAATATCAGTATATTTATGAGCAAACATATCTCTTTCATTGAGTCAAAACATATAGAAGAAAGAAAGGACGTAGCGTACGCGTAAACAAATTAAATTTCATATCGCTTATGTTTTGACCTGGTAACGACAATATTTGGTAATACTGTATAAGTACACGTTCTGAAGTCAGCATTGTGTGCACTACAGAAAACCAGAAAATAAATGTTACACGGAATAGTAATTAGTGTTTTCCAATCACTTGAAACTGTCCGCCTCCAAAGCGTGCAAGTTCATGTTCTGGACATATACATGCTCTCATATCTCTTTGTACCTGGATAACTGACTCCAAAATATTTCGCACTCCACGTCTCCAACTTTTTTCGACTTGAATCTCAAAGTGAGTCTTTGTAGGTACTAATAAAAGGACATAGACTGATAGTGCGACAATTATCTTGTATTGTGACGCATATTCTGTTTGACTGAATTTTTGGTCAGATTCTTATGTCCATGTTATTTCATAATACAGTCAACTCTGTAAGGACCTTTTCCTATGACCACCTGTGCTTTGCCATTTCCAACCACTGTTAAAACTAGCTGCTTATAACGACCAGATATAGGATGTCTCGATATAAAGATCGTATTAATTGGTTAAATAAGTGTATCATATACATTATTGTGAATCACTTATCGTTATTTACACTTCTCGCGTACGCGAATGCCAATAATAATAAATAAACCTGTCAGGATAAACAAATATCAGTCTTCTGCATAATTTACTGACTGACTATTTATCACAGTCGCACCTTCATAAGTGCCGGACAATCAACTCTCTTTATAAAGACCACTTCGGGCAAAGCGAAATCGGTTTTTATAACCAGCGGTCCTTACATAGAGAATACTTGATAGAGAATTAGGGGTGGTGAACTGTAGTATCGGCAACGCGGTGGAGAAACTAAGTACTTGTATAAGTAGTTATAGATTTAAATTCTATAGAACAAAAATGCAATGAGCAGATAAATCAATACAGTAGAATATGGGATAAGACATTCTAATCGACATGATTCTTTATTCTAACTTTACACGACATGTTTTACTTAGTTATAGAATGTTGACCGATACCCGAGTTAGAGATATTGTAAATAAACGTGAATAAGCAAACTGGGAACTCTATAAATTGTTGCAAAACGTACAATTAAAAATTTGACATGTTAAGCTAATATTGAAACTACAGTTAGCCAATATTTTTCAGTTAATATAAGTGTACTAATATACAACATCATTACTATACACGTACACTACCATGTGACATAACATATACAGTACAATAGAATAGTTATTGTTTGTTGCTGTCTATCTTTAGACACATTGACAATTACTGAACAAGTAAAGCAAATTGAGCTTTCCTGACAGCTCGTGAGGTTTGTGGTTCTTGAAATATATGGTTAATTTATTTTTTATTCAACTGTTCTGTCCCCAACAATTTCTTTCTGTCTTGTCTGTTGTTAATTCTTGTTGCTCTGTGACATTTCCAGTAAAGTATTTGCGCTGACTGCAAGTATGAAATACCACAATTAATCTTGTTCGTATGTACAAATTGTCCCTATTGAAATATAAATATCGTATATTAATGCAACAGCAGTCTTGCAATTGTAAACGCATTGGTAACAAAATTTGTCAACAGGAAGCAGTGGTGAGAAATGAGATTATCGTACAGTGATTATAGTAAGTTTCAGTCTACATTCTGCTAATGTAGGAAACACGTCGTGGTATAGGGAGCATATTTCCTTCTCAAACATATCTTTCTGCCACATAATCTGCGTTGAGAAAGATAACAATTATGAGTTGTGTACTCATAGTAAAAATGGAAGGCCATATAGACAGACCAGGGGTTAAATAGAATTTATTCTCGTGTTGTTTATCTAAGGTTGCAACGGAATATAAGGATTGTAACTCATTTATTTCGAGTCTTGTAAAATAGCGTTCAAGGAAGGCTAATCAGAAATCTATAGTACTACGGGTGGAAGAGACATAAATGATAGAGCAGAAATCTCATACAAGAAAATTTTTAATTCGGAGCTAAAGCTTTTTATTATATCGAGCTCTGTACCTAATTCAACTATAAAGTCAAATCCATGCTTGAGGCTAAAAAGACATTATACAGTCGCATGAGCTTCAACAAAAGTCGATGTCATCAAGTGCTAAAAGCGGACAATATGGCGTAATGTTTTACCTCTTACAAACGTTACTTCTTGTATTCACCCGTTATTTACCTGAGAGAGCGTATGTTCTTCCATCAATGATTCTTGGTATGTAGCCGGTATTGATTTCTGAAATAAATGCGCCACATAACAACTCATTTCTTTCTGCTAATGTTCTGTGTTGTGTGTTCATAAAAGGCGACGCTGTCATTCCATTGGTAAATTGTTAATACTTTTTCTACCTCTCGTACATTATACCTCTAAGTGGAATCGGCTATACAGTTCCATTTCCCAAAGTTCCTTGATAACCGGTGTACTCCAGAATAACTTGCGTAAGAGGTTCACCCGCCTGTAATCACGTGTAATTATTGGGACTTTCTATTTACAAAAAAGAAGAAGCCGTAGCTTGATAGAAGTGAATGAATTGCCAGTTTTTTTTCGGTACCATAGGCAAGGTGTCACACAACATTTGTCATAAAAATTACAATCACTATAACAACAAATACCATTTATGTTTGGGAGTCATATCCCATTGATATCTGATCTCGTATCTTGTCCGAAACTTTTTGTTTGTATCTATCTTTGTTCCCCATTGGCGGGTTATAATTGGACCTAAAAAAGATAAAAAACAGTGAAAATCACTATTAGTAAGACGAATACGAGTGCTTTAGCGCAATGTGATGTTGTCTGTGCGTTCTGGGACGATAAGTTGACATTACTTATAGTATAGTCTGTAAGAGGTAGCAATTATCCCATCTCCCGCTTACAAATCATCTGTGCACACTTTATCTGTCCCCCACTTCAATGGTAAATTGTTAGATACGATTGTGCAAAACTTTTATTCAGCTAGTCTGTTACACGGTCATCCTAACGGTTGGGCAATAGAATAGGGGCCTTTAAATAAAATACTCTTGTCACAGCCATTCCGAACACACGTGATTATTGATGCATGACTCGTGTGGCTTAGTATTAGTATTTAGGGAAATGAGCAACAGATCATCATAACAACATAGAGCCAGCCATTGACATAACTGGCTTGGCAACAGGCCATATTACTATTACGTAAATATAAGGGTTGAAAAAAGAGGCTTACTTGCCCGATTAGAAACAATATAAACTCAATATCCATATTCGGCAAGTGTGATTGTCTATCATTAAATCTAGTGTAACGGGGTTTTGAGTAACCCAAGCCCTAGTCCATCTATATAAAATACAATCGTACACGCGAAACAAGATCTTTTTTTCTTTTTCTTCACATAATAATGATTCACATTCATATTACAATCATATTGGTTTTTTTGTTTATTGCTCTACAATTTGATACACATGCTCTTCCGATCGCTGTATATCCACAACCTACTATAACGAAGAGAGAATTGTACGGTTAATTCATCAAACACATATAATAACTATTTTCTATTCGTAGTGTATTATCTAACAAAATGAATATCGTCAATATTTTAGAGATGTACCTGGTTCGACGAGTTTGCCTCCTGGTTCTATTCCCACGTTCAATCCTCCTCCTCCGCCTGCTAATCCTAATGCAACCCCTCCTCCCAGCGCTAATCCACCCCCACCTGGTACGAAACCTCCCAGTCCAAACCCTCCACCCAATTTTCCTCCACCTGGTGACGGCGGTGATGCTACTGATACTCCAGGTCCTACATATTATGGTCCTCCCGTTGCAGTAATCACAATAACAAAAATTTCGACAATGATGTCAACTACCATGCAAGCTGAATCTGTCACGTCGACACTTACTGTTAGGTAGTTATTATTGATTTAGCTGTTGCTTCTAATATAGTGCTTCTTAAATTCTGACCTGATTATCTCTTCTCAGTACCGTTGTGACTGTGACTCCAAATGTTGTTACTAGTTCTGTTAATGCTAGTCCAATGCCTAGCAGTTGGAAAATTGCTATACCCGTCATATCTCTGGTCGGCGTAGGGGCACTTGCTTTATTCTGGTTCGGGAAAAAAAAAGAGTATATCCCTGCGTCTTCACGAGACGATAATAATAATGAGTCACAAGACGGTAATGGGTCACAAAACGGTAATGGGTCACAAAACGAAGGCGATGGTATAACATCCCAGCAGAGCAACGCAGAATATTCCCCAGTCGGAACAACACTCCCAGCGAGCAGCAGTAGGATATCCGGAGATGGAAATGGAGAATAGGCTGGTTAATTGTAGAAGATCCAACCGGAGAAGATTCAGTTGGATATAATGACTAGTAGTAATATTCGCCTTCCTTCTTAGCAAAACTATTAAGAAGTAGCGTAGTTACATCTGTAAATATGATAATGTAGATATATTATTGTTGTATACACTTAGAATCAGGAGGTGGGAGGGGTATTTTGGTATACTTCAGCTTTCATATAGTCTTGATGTTTAAAGACATTGATACAATACACACAAGCCTGAAGTGGCTGGGTTTGTTTTTTTAAAGAGGATAAAGTTTTTGTAAATAAGATGCGTCAACCTTTATATAATTCCAAACTGATCAATGAAATAAAGTTGTTCAATGTATTGAGCGAATAAAGCAATAAGACGACTATGATCCTTAATATTGGGGGTAATATACTATACCTTAAAGAATCATTGCTATGCAAATGAATGTGGGGCTTGGGTGGGTACGGGGCAGTGTGACAGAATGAAATCAAGTCTGAATTAATGTTAACAAAGATAATAAAGTTTTTGTCGTACATCAACCAATTTAAATGTAAGTCTCCCAACAAACAAATAAACTTGCCCCACAATTATTAAAGAAACTGATAGTTGAGCGCTGTGGGTTTCAGTTGTTTGCATTCTTTTTTGTTGCACAAATCTTGTCAGTTGACATGACTATAACATGCTTTTATTTGTAATATTCCTCTATTCTACTTTCTCAAACATCTTACACAGTTCGTTGATATTTCTGCACTTGTACTATAAGGCTTGGCATGCATGTAGCCTTTGTTCTGTCAATAAGGTTTTTTTTTTCAAATGCCGACAATCAAATATGGATAGATTTTCAGAGAATTAAGGGAACCATATACGGAGTTAAATGAATGAAAGCGTGTGACAGTGAGAGTGGTGTCACTCTTTATTGTTAATGTTCGTTTGTTCTCCCTCCATCTCGTTATCACTCAATGAACTTTCGACAGATTATCTCTGATCACCGCATTAATAAGGTTTAGTGTTATTAAATTATGGACAAATTGATATTTTTAATGTTGCGTTTGTGGTTCCATTTTTAGACTTCATTTAATAAAGAAAACCCTATTAGTATGTGAATATTTGATATTCGAATTTAACTTTCTTAATTATTTCTCTCTCCTCACCTTTGTTCGGAATCACTCTGGGTTAGTCTTTCCATCTTGGTGATATGCCTCTGGATGTCGTTCTCGTGGTTCAAGATTAAGTTTCTGGGCTGTCGTGTGGACAGCATCCGATATCTTTTCTTTGACTGTCGTTACTACTGTATGATGAGAATCATCCTTATGTGTTTGATGGTCTTGATCTCTTGACAAACTCTCTTTCAGGAGATCAATGGAACGTTGTGAAAAGTTGTGTGTATTGGAACTCATTTTTTTTTATTATGGCTGACGTTTCGGCCAGCATCCACATTTTATACCGAATGATTTTTATAATGTCATGTGATATACAATTATGAATAATGATGTCATTTTTGGCGAAATATTAACGTCATGCGATCGTATGTTAACCACTGGTAAGAAAGCATTCCTTGGCTTCTGGTTCTATATTTGTACTAGTTACCCATATATCATCACCAGGTGTGCTTTGCCCCTCATACTGTTTCTGTGCGATGATCAGGTTCAACATGTGACAAAAATCTGACCAAGTCGCTGTTGTTTTGCACTTGCGTTGTATGTTACTTGAAGATGGATCCGCAACTAAAGAAAATTTCAAGCAGATACCATGTATTTGAGAACTGGGCTCATACATTCATATGTGAACCAGAGTTATATTTTACGCCCGAGACTGAAGATGAGGTCGAAAAGGTGTGATTTACAAATCTTTTTGCTTCCCCCCATCCTATCCATGTCCTGTACTCATTGAATATTGCAGATGAATGAAACCGTTATTTAACTTGTTAACGTCTAGATTGTAATCTTTGCTAAAGCCAAGAACAAGTCTATCAAGGTTATTGGTGCTGGACATTGTCCATCCGATCTTGCCTGTACAAAGGATTTCATGATCAATCTGGATAAGCTCAATCATGTATTGGAGGTGCTTACTTTACGTTAGTTCAAGGATAATTTCGTATTACTATGTTTAATCAATATTATTATATAAACAAGAAAAAAATTTTTTTTTGTACTTTATAGATCAATCAGAAGGAAAAGACAGTTAGCGTTCAAGCCGGAATAAGAATAAATCAATTAAACGAAGAATTATGGGAGAACGGCCTTGCAATGAGTAATCTCGGTTCTATTTCTGATCAGAGTCTTGCTGGTGCTATCAGCACGGCCACTCATGGGACTGGAATTAATTTTGGCAACATGTCAACGCAGGTAATATTGACGATATACTGCGAATAAAATTGGGACGATCATGCACATTTTCCAGTATTATGACTAGTGTTAATTAGGTTCATCCTTTATCTAGGTGACTGAACTGACATTGATCACGGCAACTAGAGGAACATTGACTTGTTCCGAAAAAACGAATCCCGACATCTTTAAAGCGGCTCTTTGCCATTTGGGTGCTCTTGGTATAATAATACGAATTACTTTAAAATGTGAGCCAGCTTTCAGACTAGAAGCCCTTCAGGCTCCGGCAAAGCTTGATGAAATTCTGAACAATTTGGATCATGTCGTTCATTCCGCTGAACATGTAAGATTCTGGTGGTTTCCTCATACCGACGACTGTGTCTTATGGAAAGCCAACAGAACTATAAAGGTATTTATCATTCTACTCGTTAATATATAGTCTGTTGCGTTACTCGTGCTATGCGTGGTGGGTTTTCCATGCTGTTGTCTGTGTTGTTATTCACGCTATTATGCCAATCAACCCAGGAACCTAACTCATCGACCATTGGCTACATTCGAGAAACCTTACTAGGTTACCACCTCTACCAATTTCTCCTCTACCTGACGCGCCTACGCCCATCGACTATTCCGATGCTTGCACGGCAGATGTTCAAGATCAAGCATTCACGGCCCACTTGCGCCATCGACGATTCGTACAAGGCCTTTAATATCGATTGTCTCTTCCCGCAATATGTCAACGAATGGGCGATACCATGGGAAAAAACTCCAGAGGCACTGAGAAAAATCAATCAGTGGATCAAAGAGACGAATTCGTTTGTACATTTTCCGGTCGAGGTTAGGTTTGTCGATAAAGACGATGTTTGGTTGAGTCCTTCGTATGGATACAAAGTTTGTTATATAGGTATTATAATGTATAGGTGAGTATTTTCCAAGTCTGGATGAATTGAGTGTTTCCACCTGATAAGTAATGTTGCATGATTTCATTATTATAGACCATATAGAGTAGCTGTCCCTTACAAGGAATATTGGAAGGCGTATGAGCAGATTATGAGGTCTTTGGGTGGTCGTCCTCATTGGGCAAAGGTAACGAAACAAATAATAATGACAATAGGATTAATAATGAAATTTTATTGCTATATCGTTGCAGCTGTTTGCTGTTATTAAAAGCTGTTTTACCAACCACAACTCCCCTTCAACAGGCACACACAATGTCGGTGCTAGAGCTTGAGAAGTGTTATCCCAAGTTTAACGATTTTAAGAAACTGAGACAGGAACTGGATCCAAATGGAATGTTTCTCAATGCTTACTTGAGGAGACATATTCTGGGCGAAGTTGGCGAGGACGTCGATACGAGATTGTTCAAAGCAAAATTATAATACTTTGTTGTTATACGGAGATGTGGTTGGGTCTGGGCGGCACATGCAAAGGATTCTTCGAGAATAAGTCCTGGAGCATTATTATACCATTTCCCATATATTTGACATTTTTTGTGTGTCGTAATGTAATGTACAACGTATTCGAGACAAGTACCTTGCCAGTTGCAATCCCATCATTTTCTATTTATCTTGGAAAGTTCAATCTCATCCTAACATTTGGTATCGAGAATACTATACTTTGAACTAAACTGTACGTACTTGACGTCAACCAATATACACAGATAGCCTAATTATATTAATACACGATTAGCCATATTAAAGAACAAAACAGTTTTGTTGTAATTACAAGACGCTGTACATGTTACTTACTGCTGGAGCTTGTGCGGCGATGGGCACAGACAGAACACACATTCCACGATAAAAATACATAAAATATTTACTCCACTTTGAAGATTGGTGCGAATCCTTTGAGGGTCTGAGAAACGAAGATATCTAGCAAGGATTCAAGGAAAAATAAATTCATTATGCCGCGACTCGATTGAAACTCGCTTTTGACTTTGCTATCAACGAGACCACACTTACTTCGCCATTGATCAAACCTACGACTCCAATCATAATAGGTAAAACCAAAGTAGAGTCGGTGACCGATAGATCAGTAAACCATGCCACCCCACCAGTACTAAAACCCAGCTCTGCTGCTTGCTCTCTCGCCATATGTCTTAATGTCAAAGCGTTACATAAAAATAACGGAATTTGCACAATCGGAAGGATAAAGTTTTTGACGGGATGGCATCTATGCTCTTTGTACAGTGATGTCACCTTTTTGGCAATCTAATAAAATTGATCCCGATTAACGACGACGAAAAAAATCAAATTTCATAGCTAGACCGTTTAATTTGTACTCGAACCTCTTTTCTGAGCACGGCCTGGTAAGCATCATAACTTAAACCTTTAATGCGCGAATCGTTTGCAATTAATGTCTTTAACGTTTCTCTCCAAGAACTGATCAATGGTTGAATGGCCACGAGCCGGGCCGTACTTCTTAGCTGATAGATTGCAATCGGAAGGGTAAAACAACTTCGTAGAGCCAATGTCGTGAGAACTATAACCAGCCACCATGGAATGTCTAATTGATTGTGAATGGTTTCTAACAAAGCTTGGTTACTTGACATTATAAAGTTTGTAGAATCGACATTTTCAAGTGATGGATCAAGTGACTCGTTCAACGGCTGCACATCCGCGTTAGTCGAGGAAATGGCATGTGGCGTTATTATCGATGATGTAAGTGGGGTCCATCGATTGTGAGATTGATCCTGCGAGTGAGGGATGTTCCATGAGACAAATCTTCTTTTTGGTGGCGGGAAACTTTGATATTTGTGAATTCGTTTACTATATTGGACGCATCTTGTCAGTGTCCTTAATCTGGATGAAGACATTGAAGGATTTTTGTTGTCTCTAGTAACGTCATCAATTACGATGTAACACAAATGGCAGAATGTAAACGAAGAGTTTGACTAGCTGTAGAAGTAGCTTTTACATATACGATTAGCCATATTTGTCTTACCTTCCCATCTCTTGCTTTAAGCACACGAACTAATTGACAATCGAACATCGGTTGTCAATGAGCAATTTTTCATCCATTCAAGATGGCAAACGCGTTTTTATTTAGAACAGACATAAATGTTGTTGCGTAAAGTACTCTATAATGTAACATTTATCTATATACTGTATGTATCCCGTAATTAGAGACTATAATTATTAAATACCTTTTTGTTTTTTGATAACAAAAATATACTCAGCCGATACATTCTCTTCTGACTACGTTAGTCATAAGCAATTTATTATAATATTAATGGCGTTTTATTGCTACTTCCTTCTTGCTATTATTATTACTCCTTTTCCAAAGACCAGCTCATCGTGCGCTTTTTTGTCATTCGATTTAATGTTTGAGATCATAACTTTATCGCTGGGGTAAGTCCTAGCCTAAAATATTGTTGCTAAAGGCCAGACACTTATAAGGTTACAAATAGTTTGTGTCGGATTTAATCGTCTCTGTGATCTCGAACTTTTTTCGCTTCTACGCTTGGATTGCGGTCATTCAATGCATTTAAATTACCTAAGTCACTTGATTGATTTTCTGGGGTTTAACAGACGTTAAAATAATTGGGTATCTATGGGTTATGAACTTGTTGACAACAATCGGCTCAGTAAAAGCAAACCTTCTAAAATTTTTTGTCTTGCGGACATATTGCAAGACTAATTGCTTCGAATGCTGTCATAATAATAACTTACATCATTTTCCAAGGCTGCAAGAAATTTTTTATGTTTTCTTTAATTATAATTTAGAAAGGTCATGGCAACCTAATGTGCAAGTTTTTAGCAAGAATGATAGAGTACCTATTACTATTCAAGGTTGATAAGTGCATCAACAATACTGACACATTGACACAACCTTGCAGAAAGCTTGACCAATTACCAAGTTTGTGACAATATCATCACAATTGGTTTTAGTGGAGTTGTGGTAACATTATGTATAAACTTTTAACAAGTTAATATTAATATATGAGACAACTACTATTTACTATTAAACCAATGTAAACCATTTTATTCAATTTGAATGAAAAATAAAATCATGCTAAAACTGCTGTATTCCAACCTAATTAAAATCTAACCAAATAACTAGAACCTGATCCTGGAATGTTCTGCCAAAACTGCTGTTCTATATCCCAATTACAATGTTATTGTCACATGAATCAGAAAATTTGATTCTGGAGCTTTTGCCAAAGCTGTTGTTCCTGTATCTCCAATCTTATTGTTATACAAATCCAAAGAAGCCAGAGAAGAATTTGATTCCAGAGCCTTTGCCAAAGCTGCTCCTCCTATGTCTCCAATAATATTACTACCCAAATACAAAGAAGTCAGAGAAGAATTTGATTCTAGAGCCTTTGCCAAAGTTGCTGCTCCTATGTCTCCAATCTTATTATTAATCAACCTCAAAGAAGTCAGAGAAGAATTTGATTCTAGAGCCCTTGCCAAAGCTGCTGCCCCTGTGTCTCTAATATTGTTACTACCCAAATACAAAGAAGTCAGAGAAGAACATGATTCTAGAGCCTTTGCCAAAGCTGTCACTCCTGTGTCTCCAATCTTATTATTATTCAATTTCAAAGAAGTCAGAGAAGAACATGATTCTAGAGCCCTTGCCAAAGCTGCTGCCCCTGTGTCTCCAATATTATTATCCAAATGCAAAGAAGTCAGAGAAGAGCATGATTCTAGTACTAGAACCTTTCCCAAAGCTGTCACTCCTGTGTCTCCAATATTATTACTGCCCAAATACAAAGAAGTCAGAGAAGGATTTGATTCTAGAGCCTTTCCCAAAGCTGTCACTCCTATGTCTCCAATCTTATTGTTATACAAATCCAAAGAAGTCAGAGAAGAACAAGATTCTAGAGCCTTTGCCAAAGCTGCTGCTCCTATGTCTCCAATCTCATTGTCACTCAAATCCAAAGAAATCAGAGAAGAATTTGATTCTAGAGCCTTCCCCAAAGCTGCTGCTCCTGCATTTCCAATAATATTGTAATTCAATTTTAAAGAAGTCAAAGAAGAATTCAATTCTAGAGCCTTCCCCAAAGCTGCTGCTCCCGTGTCTCTAATCTTATTTTGACTCAAATCCAAAGAAGTCAGAGAAGTATTTGATCCTAGAGCCTTTGCCAGAGCTGCTGCTCCCATGTCTCCAATATTATTATTGTTCAAATTTAAAGAAGTCAGAAAAGAATTTGGTTCCAGAGTATTTGCTAAATGTGCATACCCAGTCTCTTTTAATGTTTTCTTTAGTTGAGTTAGAGAGGTTGATTCTAAAGCTTTTGCTAAAGCAATTATTTTTGTATTCCCAAGTTGATACTGTTGCAAGCTCAATGTTTTACCAAATTTTTCATCACACAAACACTTTAATTGTTTGTATACTTCCTCACCTGATGGTCTTTTGTTTGGATCACCATCCCAGCATTTTGAATATAGTTTAATGTACTTTTCTGGTGTTTCTGCAGAAGGAGGGTCTCTCAGGCCTTTCAATCTATACAAAATAATTTCAAAACTTTGAATGCGCCCTTCACATGGGATCTTGCCACTAGAAATTTCCCACAATATTACTCCAAGACTAAAGATGTCTGACTTTTTCCCTCATTTATATGATTCATTTTCAAAAGTGGCTGGATCAATATATGCTGTGCTACCTTCACCTTTTGATGTAGAAGTGGCTTGTTTTAGCATACTAGACAGACCAAAATCAGTAATTTTTGCAACATCTCCTTGAATAAGAATATTTGCTGAAGACTACACAACAAATTAAATCGGGCATTATTATAACATAATGATATTATAATTAAATCGTTATTCTTTCATACTAACATACATAAATAGATAAGACCATACCAAATCCTTGTGAACGATATCAAGCACATGCAAATACTTCAGCCCATTAGTAATGCCCAGACCTAAGTTACATTTCTCTTTCCATGTTAAATCCTTAAAACGGTTTACTAAGTATGTCCGCAGACTTCCACCATCGGCAAATTCAAAAACCATGTGATAGTGTTGATCCGCATCTGCCCGTATTTAGTAGAATAAGTCATCGATATTTACAGTTTAAATTACATTCATTGTAATATTATACTGACCTTTGCATAAACCTAAAAATCGGATAACGTTTGGATGGTCATCTACTTTCTTGTGAGCTTTTAGCTGACATACATAATATTTATTGTCAGATCATGTCATTGATTTGACAAGAAACAGCAGCAGTAACCACAAACCTCCTTGACAAACTTTTTGTACAATTCTTGCTCATCGGTGTACACTTCCAGCAATAACATCTTCATTGCAACAGTTACACCAGTATGTTTCAACTTTGCCTTGTACACAACTCCAAACCCACCATGGCCGACAACCTTACGGTTTAAGATTTCACTTTCGGAGTAGCACTTGACCATTCCATCTTCAGTTATTTTATCTAGCAAAGTCTTATCCATATTGGTTGATGTTTCATTCAATATCGTATCGATATCTGAGGTTTCGAGTCTTGTATCGATCCTCCCGGGACATTTGTATGATTGGCTGGAATTCAATTGTGTAACACTATAAGGAATTTTTTATACAGTTTAAAGCATTTTAAAAGATTTCATTTTCACATATTCCTAGACACTTGTTACAGCGTTATAAACGAAGAGATCCAGTTGATCATGCAAGTTTAGAACAAGCGATTTCGACAATCTTAGACGACAGAATGGAAATTTCAAATGCACGCTCCCAGAAGAAGCTTGTTGGACCATGTGATATTTGTGGAGCAGCCGAAGACGCTTATCATAAAGCTATGCAGCATGGAACTTTAGCTTCTACATGGGTAATAAACGTTAGTCAGTTCTGTCATAGTTATTACGTGAGTTACATTGTACGCGGTACTGCTAAAGGTTCTGAGACATCTGAGAATGTAGTTCCTTCAAGCGACGATGGATACAAGGTGAAGCAGTGACAGAGCAAGTTGATTGTGATGATGGTCAACAACAGTTAATAATGGAGACATCAGAGGTAAGTGACGATGGGAGAATCAAAGAGAATGATTTTATTGAATGTGTTAGACCGATGGCGCAAATTTTTATACAAGAAAAAAAGGTACCAGTATGTGATTGAAAGTTACTTCGGCTGGAGTTGGAGTCAAAGGATATCGGCCTTAAACCATTCCTCAACCTCCTTGAGAAGTTAATTAATCCGAGTGGTAAAGGTCTCGTGGACCACACCATCTCGCAACGGCAGAAAGGCCTCTCGTTCTTATGTTATTTTCTTGCGGGGATTGGAAACAAACATATCAGTTCATTGAAAAAGGATATTGCTAAATCATTCAGGTACGTCTGATCAAGCAATTGATACCTTATCTAACATGCAGTTGAGTTCTACGTCGAGGGAGAATTGACGTGAGAAAAATGTTATATCTTCTATTCACAGAGATAATGTGACAAGAGGTCTTGTAAAGCATCGGATGAATGCCATAATCGTTAATATCGATGATTATCATAACGAATTCACAACTACGTCAACTAGTACGGTTGCACACATGACTGCAGTCCTTGCGATCCCAATACTGCGATCCCAAGAAATGTTGAATATAATGTATATGCAAGCATACATAACCCACGAATTGTGTTGATAATAACATTTTGATCACTAAAATAGAAGATCGACTTATGGCTCTTCTTTCTCAATCTTTTAATGATCGGTTTGTAAAACAACATGTACGTTCCGAAATGATTTACTTGATAACCGTTCATTGTTACGATATACATAGACTCACTAGTGAACTGGTTGATGTTAATCAAGAAAACGTGGTTCAATCAGCAGATGATGAACAACAAATCAATTCAAATCAGCGCTCGAAAATTTGTAAAATTATAATAATAAATTATTTTTTATTAGCCAATCATATCGATCTATCAACCAATCATATTAAAACTTGAATTGACCAATCAGACAAATGTCTGGACGAATTATCAATGTTCATCAAGCTGATATAAAAACGCTTCTCATTCAAATCGAAAGATTATGAACTGTATCGGCATATAATACCCGAACTAGTAAATCAAGTTAGCATAGCAGTTTTTTCGGCATTGACTTTATAAAAGTCGAATATCGATAGCCTATTCTTTCTTAAACATCTCTTTCTCACACTTTTCAGTTTGATCTGTTCGAGCAGAGCACATGACAGAGGATGAATATGGGCATCAGTATAATTTTGAATTGCATGGATAAGCCTATTTTAAGCATTCATTTTTATATCCGTTAGCATTGATTTTTTTTCCCTTCTGTGCTAATATTCACTATTTCGTTATCATTACCATTTTCGATCCAAACGAACGGACCAACTAAAAGGCCGGTACCTTAAATCCCATTAGCGAAAAATCTCCTTAAATTTTTTGCCCCTGGTATAGCAAATTCAATTGTCATATTACAAGTGGTTCTCGATATAAGAACCCTTCTATATAAGAAATATATCGTCTAACCAATCCGCGTACTCACTCTTTATGTTAATTCGGTATTTTATGTTGATTGAAAACAGCAACGTTCAAACCTTGATACAAGTATGCATACGTTTGCGAATTGACATAATCTGGAAATCTCAATGGACCCATTATTTCCAAGCTGATATGTGATAACCATTGAGCTAAGAATACTGTACTTGGTAAGTTGATCTAACTATATTTAATACTAATTTTTACGTGCAATGTAAACGTTCTAACTCTAATATAGTAAGTGTTATAATAGAAGCGGTTTCCATGTTGGGTTATTTATGAGAAATATAAAAAATAATCAACAATACAAAGTATTATCATGACGTCAATTTAAAAACGTATTGGCGTCTGTTTTATTTTTTATAGCTTTAACATCTTTTTCTTACTATCTTGGTTGCTTATTCTACAAGTTCATTACAAAAACTTTAAATTTTGTAATTCGTTTATTGATTTACGCGATTGCGATAAAATGCTACAGTATATGGCATTTATCACTTCTCAAAAAAAAAAATGCTGTTATAATGTTTACTTTTTAATATTTTTAAATTTTTAGATCTTTCCAGAAATATCTCAAACTACGCAGTGTCAGGTAATAATCACAACTTTACTTCCGTTAGTAATAACAAACAGCATGTGCTAAACATCAACTTTAGCGTATTATAAGTGTCAATTAATTATTTTGTATTTTAATAAACTGCGAATAAGTAAAGGTTTTGTGCTTTTCAAAACTATATACTGTTGTGGTTACACCAATATTTCAGACACTTTATGCTTGTTCCGTGTGGATTGCAAAATCGCATTTGAGACTCATGGAGATAATTAGACTGAATAATTAAATTAATAACAGGTTTTATAAAATTGCTGCCGTTTACGTGTATTCTACGTAACATATTACGTAGACAGCGTCTCGGAATATGTACCAATTTTGTTTATCATATACCGTAATTGGAATAATATTTGATTACATAATTATTGATCCGTATCGGATATGACGTGTGTTTCTTCTTGTTTTTATGCACGGTTGTCAAAACCAATCGAGGTAAACATAATGTTAGATCAGATCCCAATTGTTGGATCGACGAAAGTCTCAGTAGTACAAATTATATCAAACCTAAATCTGGATACCACGCTGCCGGAGTGATATTAACATCCAAGAAGTTTTTCTTTTTAGTTTTGCTATTTTCTTTGTTATAAACTGTTACATAAAGTTATTTACCGACTTGGAAATACGAGTAGGCAAACACCATTTATTAATTTAAAACGTTTTATTATTATTGATTGCTCTTCCATATGTGAAATGTTCCGATGTTAACAAAGAAACTATAAGGGAAAGAAAAGAAATACAGTACCGTGCAATGATATTATTGGAATGTTATCGGAAACGTTCTCTTTTGAATATATGTATGTTGAAAACAAATGTTGTAAGGAATCTTATGAACTGATAATGATGGGCTGCGAGCAAAAAGCATTGCACAAAGAGAACGTTCGCCGGATTACAGACCACCACGGAGTTAGGAATTAAACGGGTCAATGAACAGATTCCTCGTTCAGCTCTTTAGTAAATTATTTTGTATGAAAAAAAAGGTAACTAATAATATTAATACTATTAATCAATTATTTTTGTGACAATACTGTTTCAAACATACGGCCAGAATCCGAGGGAGGCTGACTATTGGTGCACGAGCCGTCTACTCGGATGTTAAATGGAAAAACATAACTTTTATGTTTATATTACTACTTGCGTTACACTACAAGAAAAAATGATTGGGCAGCATGTTAATATAATTAATAATAGACTACTGATTCAAACGTGTTCCGAGTAAGCATATAGTCGTGAATTAAATATCCGAGGCAAAGCAAAGGCTCTATATAAATTGACATGCTCTCTATGTAGATAATGTCAAAAACAATTTTGAACATAGTAACAACGCAGTGAATTACTAGAGTAAAAAAGCAAAGATATATTTCATAATGCAGATACAACTAGTAAGTTTGATATTCATGATGACAATATTTATAACGGCAAATGCAAAACCTCAAGTAACCACAGCTCCATGCTGTAATTACCAATTTATTGTTGGATGTGTTTTTTGGTATGTAAGCAAAAAAATAACACGAGGTGACTTACTAAACTATCAAAATAACCGCTTATTCATTTTACTTGTCTTTTTTAAGTTACGATACAAGCGACGAAGACAGTTATTTAAGCAGTCTCTTTGGAGACATTCCTACATACGCGCCGTCTGCTCCCACTCCCACATATAAGCCTGCTCCCGCATATGGGCCTGCGCCCGCATATAAGCCTACTGCTGTACCTACAAAATCAACGGATACTTCTACCACATCTAATGGCTTCTTTAAAGAACCGTATTTGGTACTAAAAGTTGGGAGCATATGCGTAGTCTTGCCACTGAGTAGTGTATTCGTTGTATTGAGGTGTCTATGTAAAAGAAAAGAAAAGAAACCTGAGGAAAATAACAAGATAGAGATGGGTTTAAATATACAATTATCAGACAATTAAATGGTAAACGAGCGAGTGCTTTGAACACATGTTTCTGTTGTTATTGTTATTTATTTATTTATTTATTTATATATTTATATTTATATTTATTTTTATTTTTTATTTTTTTTTACCAAGAACAATTTTTCAATAAATCTGATTTAGCTACCATATTAATATATTAAACGGTAACTACATAATTATGCAAATTGAGCCCACGGACTTATATTAGTTTTAATCTAAATTTATGTACTCTCATTACTTGCTATTCGTCTCAGAAGTTTAAGCTATCTAGAAAAAGATATAGAACTATTTTTTGTCTAAGAAGAGAGTTGTGATTTATCTTATTTAGAAATGGCATAAAAAAGTTGTCAATAATAACATCCGTAACATATTGCTACTATTATCGAAACAACCCCAGACGGCAGTCTTGTTCAACATCAAAATTATTAAAAGCTCAATCAATATTCTCAAATACTACACATCTCATCCTCTATTCTTTATCCTGGCATCAATATCACCAACTTTTTCTTCGTAGTCAGTTTTACAACACGATTTTTTGAATTGACCTTAGAGCCGACAACATTTCTGTCAAATATTTGGCGACAACGTGTAGGTATTCTACTCGATCAAATTTATCCAGTTGAGCTGTGAGAGATCTTTTAGACACTTTTTTCCACTCCACTTTATAGTAATACAGCATATCCTTCTAATCATTAAATTATCGTCACGAAGGGGCTAACTTGACTATTGTATAAAGTGTCGGAATTATTGACTGTAATATTTTGTCAATCGTTTTTCTGAACAAGCTGAATGGGCAAAATTTACATCCCCTACATATGTAGCACCATTATTGCCAATCGGTTTTAAATTCAATAATTTTTACGTTCAAGTTTAAAACTAACAAGTGTTTTGTAGATTTCACGCTTAAACGTTTACACTTGATTATTATGTGTAACCACAACGTTCTGGAAGCGAAAAGGCTTTTGATCCCATGGTGGTCGGGTTAACAGCTTGATTACTTTTGGCAAACCATCCGCCTCTATGCTGACGATTAGTTTCTTTTTGCGTTAAACAACCGGTGTTCACAAAAAAATACCACAGAACATTCATCAACAATATGGAAGCTAGTTTGACGATCAAGTGTAGATGATTGGTCAAATATAACGAACTACGTAAAATAAATTCAATAAATGTCAATAAATGGACTATCGTTTGACAGAGGTGGGGAGTGGGGTTTGAGAGAGAAAAATTGCACAAATGCGAATAATTTCTATCTTTTGAAAAGCAACATTTCAAGCTTTATGGGATAAGCAGCATAACAGTTATACAATTACCACAAAGGTTCGTACGAGCTATCCTGTTTCTTAATTTATAATAACTGATAAGCTAGAGACTTTTTTTTTTAGCTAACAAATTCTAATGACTTTCAATTCATTATCATTATAAAGCTTTAGTTCGATAAATTAGGTTACAACGCGAAAACGTATGAATATACATTCGTTACGTATATAGTACCATCTTCGAACTGCAGTGCTTCATTAACAATATTGAGTTGCAAGACTGAATAAGTAATTGTTCAAACCGAAGAATTATGTTAGATGTACTGTAATTTAATAAATAAGCGTTTCGCCAACAATTTATCTACTTATTATTATCTTCTATAACTACTTTTGGCTTCTTGTTGACACGCGCCAATCTGGATTGGAATGTCGCTGCGCCGTTGTGCAACCCATGTCACTACTGTGAATGCATTGTTCATCGTATGGCTACGAAGGAATCTTTTTAGCATTATAATTTGTGTGTGCATCACATTTAGACACATAATTCTGAAACTGTGCCACATCTTTATAAGAGCTGTTCAACTCTTGTTGTTCTAACGGTGTCTCACATAGTTAACAATGTACATAAAAATGGTACTTATACCGTCCAAATATACATGTATTTTTGCTTGTTTTTAAGCTTGTTTAGAATATTGTTTTCTTAACCAATTATTAAAATCGATTTACAAGGACATTCATGATATTCTAGTTTCTGGCGATATTACTTTCTGCATGCCAAGAACAAAGACTATAAAAATTATGCGCTTTAGAAATAATTTATTCTACAAGTGTCAACATTAGATATAACCACGTAACGGTAAATGCAAAACATGCGTTGAAAAACCTACTGAATCTCACATGAACTAGCAAATATCAAGATTAACAACAGCATCACTGTCAACCAAAAATTAAAGAGCCAATCGTTGCTGAGCCACACAATTTTCTAGACCAAGTTAACTAGCTTTTATCATATAATTAGAACGAACGAAAAATACAGCGCTATGAGTCGAGCCAATCAGAGAATGCGCAAATTGAGGACAATTTCCGTGTTTTGTTCCGTGTTTTCGGGCTTCATTCGACTGCAATTGATCAAGTTGCCTGAGTATAAGTTAATCAGTCTTTTGCCGGACAAGCAATGACAGCAATTAATTCTATTTTGATATAATCTTTCTCTACTGGCGAGATTATTACTGCTGACTCTATGCGTTGCACGCTTTCGTCCTCGACAAATAGGAGCTCCAAGAAATACGTAAATTAGTGGTCTTCTAAGTTACACAACACAATGTTACATCAATCAACAATGTCTACTACCAATGGCTAGACACAAAAAGGTTCAATCTGTTGCTACGCAAAAGCGACATAACATTAGATATTAATATGGCCGTTGCGGTGAAGACTCTGCTTCCGGATAAACATGGAGATTGCAAAGAAGATTTGCATCAACAATTTGTCAAAGAGGTTGGTTATACTTTGCCTGCGTACTCATATTTACATATGGATTAACCTTTGAACGAACATTATATGTTAACTAAAACACCCACCATAAGCAGATGAACAATCATCCAAACATTATCCGCTTTTTAGGCCTATACAAAGGTATTTAATAGGTGGAAATCTCATAGATTTAATTACGACTATCTTCTCATCCATTTTTAATGTGCAGACACATCTGATGGTTACAATATGAATTTTGAACTGGCTGATGGAGGAAGTTTACGTGAGCACCTTGACAAACATTTCAATAATCTGACTTGGAAAGACAAATACAGGTTGGGCTTGGAAATTACTGATGGACTAAAATATTTACATGAATTGGATATTATCCACAGGAATTTGGTATTTATCACACATATTAATTGTATTGCCTGACTTCATACCTGATGTTTAAGCTGATTGATGGTCGTATTTTAGTCTTCTAGCAACATTCTTATTAAATCAGGTGTTGCAAAGATTTCTGACTTTGGTTTATCAAGTGTGCTGCAACAAGCAATTTCTAAATCACATGGTTATAGCACTCTAGCATACAAGGACCCATTATCTTTTAATAACGAGTCATACCAATGTGGAAAGAAATCTGATATATTTAGCCTCGGCGTAATATTATGGGAAATATCTAGTGGAAAGGTTCCATGCGAGGGATGTACTGAAATTGATGCTATTATTGTCTTTAGACTCAATAGTTCTCGTGATCCCCCATATTCTGGAGCACCAAAAGAATATATTAATCTGTATTCAGAATGTTGGGATGAAGACCCCAATAAGCGACCATTTTGTGCAAATGTTTATAAGAGATTGAAATGTTATGATGAATTGAATGATATTAACAAATCATTGGAGATTGAATCGAACGATGCATATGCATTGAAATCAAGGGGATCCGTCTTTCTGGATCTAGAGCTATATGACGATTCGCTGAACGATTTTAACAAGTCGTTGGAGATTGAACCAGGTGATGCGTATGCATTGAGGAAAAGAGCGTGCGTCTATCTGGATCTAAAGCAGTATGACAATGCACTGAATGATTTTAATGAATCATTACGAGTTGAACCAAATAACGCACGGGCTTTGAGTGGAAGAGGATGTGCCTATCTGCATCTAAAGCAACATGACAGTTCACTGAACGATCTTAACAAATCCTTGGAGATTGAA